>MU710606.1:0-41156 GCA_026770625.1 Nicotiana glauca | reverse complement strand
AGGCGCTATTGGAATGGGCATGCCGCTGGGCACCGGCGAGGCATCGGGATCTGCATGTGCGGCATTGTCAGTACGCGCGGCGCTATTGTCATTGGCCAGCTGATGGGCGCTGGCAAGAGGCATCGATGGGGCGACATAGGCACATGCGCGCTTGTCGCTTGGCGCAGCCAAGACCACGGGGCCGACCATGGCGCTAGGTATTGTGAGGCTTGCTAGGCCGCCATAGGGCGCGGCCAAGGGGTCATGCGGTGTGTGTGGAAAGCAGCCCATGACATTCTCCCCCACCTGAGTTGGCACCGTCCTCGGAGCCTTATGATGATGATGATGATGGTTGATGGCTGGGAGGTATGCGCCCCTCTGTGCTGTGAGGTCTGCGCCCCTCTGTTCAGGGAGGTCTGCGCCTCTCTGTTCTTTGAGCTTGCTTTGGTAGTGAAGCAATGATGTTATGCGGCTGGCATGGAAGACGGGATGGATCTTCCACCATGATGGGGTTTTCACCTGATATGAGGATTTCCCAATGCGTTTTTGAATGGACAGGGGCCCGATGTATTTTTATTGCAGGCGAGGGTCATGGGTCCTCTATGTGAACAAGTACCGCTTTGGGATGCATAACATTACTTTGTCCCCTGTTTGATGATGGGCAAAGCAAAGATTATGTTCGGTGAACCTTTTTGCCCGCTCTTGGGCTCTGACGAGATAGCTCCGCACTATATCCATGTTGTGCTCCCATTCGCTCGAGATGATGGCAGCTCGAGGCAATTTTGGCATGATGGATGCATTCCCTGTTTGCGGGAGAAGCGGTTGATGTCCTGTAACAAGTTCAAAAGGGGTCTGGTTTGTATGAAGGCCCTTTCGAGAATTGAAACACAGTTGAGCAGCATCCAAGAGCTTCACCCAATGCTTCTGTGATCCGGTTGCAAATTTGTGAAGATATTCCTCCAGCATGTCATTGAACCGGTCTGTCTGGCAATCTGATGATGGCTGGATGTCTGAGTTGTGACTCACTGTTGACCCAAAGCTCCTGAAGAGATGGGTACAGAAGTTGCTAGTGAAGTGTGAGTCGCGCCCACTAACAATGTGTTTGGGCATGCCCCAATGTTTGATGATGTGCGAGAAGAAGAGTCTGGCTGCATCTTCTGCTGAGATGTTCTGTGGGGCTGCTATAAGGGTTGCATAGTTTGAAAATTGATCTATGACAACCATGATGGATGCAAGATTCCCGACTTGGGGCAATCCTGTGATGAACCTGAGGGAAACACTTTCCCATGGTCTCTGCGGGACATGTGATGGCTGCAAGGGTCCCTTCTGAGATGAGTGATTCGACTTGTCCTTGTGGCATGGCTGACAAGTCTTCTCACGTTGATGAGCATCGCCCGTCTTTTGTGGCCGGGGACATGATGGTTGTTTGTTGTTGGGAAGGGTAGTTGGAACCTTGGGTTCATGTCTGTCGACTACCTTCTCCAACTGCATGGCCGAGATATTTCTAGCGGCTGTCTTAATGGGAAAGCATGGTATGGTGTAGGGCTTGGCCCCATTTTCTCCCGTCATGAGGAGCATGTTGGCATAGGGCACAGGGATGGTGTTGGTTTGCCTCATGAACTCCAAACCCACTATCATGTCGAAGTCATCTATGGTTGCGATGCGCAGGTCGATGCTTCCTTTGTATGGGCCAAGTTTCACTGGGACAATTGTGGCTCTTCCGCCCAATGTATGGGGCGGCGAGTAGATGGCCTTGACGTGGCCTTTACTCTTCTTGATGACTAGACCAAGGCGCTCTACCTGGGTTGAGTCCAAGTAGTTATGGGTAGCACCCGTGTCTATTAGTGCGTGAATGGGATGGCCATTCACTTTCAGCTCGACGAACATTAGGGCCCTCGCTTTCTTAGGAGGTCCTTTGTCCATCTTTTCCTTCCCCTTCTTTGTGATTGGGGCTGAGACTTTCTTAGGAGGACATGCACCGATCCCCGCTAAGGCATGTGGGATAGAGCCAACAAGTGCATTGAAGGCGCCTACCTGGTCTAGTTCTGATATGTCAGATGCATATGTCTCATCCTCGACAATTTGATGAGCATTGACCTTTATGTTTGGGCATTCATTGTTCCAATGTGCCCAGCCGCAATGACAGCATTCTGAGGGAGGCTGTCTCCCCTGATTGATGTTGATGGATGCACTGTTGCTATTGGAGGGAGGAGTCTTAGCTTTGGATGAATTTCGATCTCCCCCACTTTTGCTTGGGCCACCATGTCTGGGATGGTTCCCACTGAATCCCTCTCGGAAAGGCGGCTGGGGCCTGTCATTTTGAGTTCCCAAATGATAATCGCCAAGGCATTCAGCAGCTTGAATGGCCTTGGGCAGGGTGTTTACCCGTTGCCTCTGTAGTTCCATACGGGCATGAGGTTTCAAACCTTCCATGAATGCGAAGAGTTTTTCTTTGTCCCCCATGTCGCGTATGTTCAGCATGAGTGCAGAGAATTCGTGCACGTACTCGCTCACTGATTTGGTGTGGCGGAGCTCCCGTAGCTTTCTCCTTGCATTGTACTCCACATTTTTGGGGAAGAACTGCAGGCGTATGGCTGCCTTCAATTCATCCCATGTCTGGAGCGTATCCTCACCGGCCTTGATGGCTTCGTATTTGACCCGCCACCAAAGTTTGGCATCGCCCTGAAGATACATGGCAGCTATTGCTACCTTTTTGGATTCCTCCAAATGGCCTACGGCATTGAAGTATTGTTCGACATCGAAGATGAAGTTTTCCACTTCTTTAGCATCTCGGGATCCGTCGTATGGTAGAGGCTCCCGTATCTTAAGTTTCTGTGGAATGATGTTAGGGTTTGTAGCACCCCTGATGTGGTTGTCGCCTCCTCGAAGCAGGCTCTATAAGGCAGCATTGACAACATTGAGCTGGCCTGTCAAGTCATCTATGGTTTGCTGTATGGCAGTTAGTCTATCTGCCTCCTGTTCTCGATGGGCCAAATCGTCGGCACGCTCCTGTAGGAGGTCCCCAAATTTTCCATGAATATTGGCAGTTTCAATGGCTGCCACTTGCTTGTCGTCTTCAGAGTCACGACTGATGTTTGCAATGTCATTTTCGGCCTGCCGCATGCTGCGGTCCAGGTCGTCCAACCTTTGCACTAGGCTGGTGTTTAGATCAGGCACTGATTCAATGATGGGGCGTAGTCGGTCAACCGTCTCTTTTAGGGAGTCCAGACGCTCCCCATGATTCACCATGGTCAGAAATGGTGATGATGGCAAATGTGTTCCCTCGTCCGATGTCGAGCCTAGGCTCTGATACCAACTGTTACGCAACACCTTCCTGATGTTATTTGGAAGGACAACGTAAGGCTAGGAAACCGATGTCAGTGCGGTTGTCGTCCGCTAATGAGGTCCCCGCCGCATGCTAGACTAGAGCGTCAGTGCCGTGCGGGAAAACCAATGTCAATGGCAATTGCGGAAGCTTGAGAGTGAATTGGGTTTTGAATGATGATGATGATTTTATTGATGATGATGATGATTATTACAAAATGCGGTGCCGAGGGGGAGAGACACCAGTACAGAGAAATGATTGCTTGAAAGTGTTTGATTGCTTAGTCCACCCTAATAATGCTTAAAAAAATAAAAACCAAAGTTACAAGACTAGCCCTATGAAAGCTATAAAAGCACACTGAATGAAAATGATGTAAACTAGCCTAGAACAATAGAATGAAAAGGACTTAGTTTATTACAATGTACAACTAAGTCCGATGGCAGCAACTTGGTCTTGCGGGACAGGGTCTGCGCGCACGGTGCTGGTGGCGTGCGCGACACTTGATATGTTTGCCTGAGGCTAGGCGCTGGTGCTTGGCATCAGGGTCTGGGTGCGAGGCGCTATTGGAATGGGCCTGCCGCTGGGCGCTGGCGAGGTATCAGGATCTGCGCGCGCGGCATTGTCAGTACGCGCGGCGCTGTTGTCATTAGCCAGCTGATGGGCGCTGGCAAGAGGCATCGATGGGGCGACAGAGGCACATGCGCGCTTGTCGCTTGGCGCAGCCAAGACCACGGGGCCGACCATGGCGTTAGGCATTGTGAGGCTTGCTAGGCCGCCATGGGGCGCGGCCAAGGGGTCATGCGGCGTGTGTGGAAAGTAGCCCATGACAGTATAAGCGCTTGTTGGGCACGTCAAAAAACATGTCACGCGAACGTGTCCACAATTAATAATGCTTTATTTTTATTAAGAAAATTTGGGCCGAAATTGCGCGAACGCATACTCCGTTTTAGTTTTTAAAATAGCAATTATGTTATGCAAATGTATACACAATCACGATAGTATTTTAAACGGCCCTAAAGGCTTTTATATGAATATTAAACATTTTATATCTAGGAAATGAAATTAATACGAGGGCCACGCAATTGTAATTTTTGTTTGGCACGGCGCACCTCAGATTTTTAAAGGGATAATTTAACTGAAATTCAAAAGAGCCATGACTACTATTATCTAAGACTATTCACCTTAAGAGGCGGTTGATCATTTAAGCAGCAAAAGCCCGATAATTTCTTAAAGAAAAAAAAACAAAACGGAAGGTAACAGCACAAATTGGGCTAGGCATGCAGCCCAGCAGCCCGACAGGGTCATCAGGAGGCGAAACTATGGGCCTCATAACAAACTACATCCGAGCCTAGAAGAAGCCAACATTCACGAGGTACTCACGAGTCAGACTTCACAAAGGGTCTCATTTCGAACCCCCATGACAACAATCCGATTGAGTGGAGGAACAATCATGATTGGGCCAAAGCTGGTAGCCCAATGCACGCTTCAGCACAAATTATCATTCAAGAAAATTGGAGTTGCACAAATGCTAATTTCCCTTGAGTCAAATGCAAAACCATTCTGAAATCATTGCATATATTTTATGGTGAAATATAACTTTTAGTTATGACAATGCACAACGTATCCATCATTTCAGAGTCAAAACCCAGTGATTATAGACTTACGCAAACTCTTATTTGAATTGGCGAGTTCAGCAAAACTTTAATGATTCAACATTTTCCAAAGAAGAAGACAAGCCAGACATGATGAACTGATTCATTTGAAAATTCCTTTAACGACTCAAGGATCCAGTACAAACATAAAAAAGAACTAGTAGTGAATTATGAAATTACTGAACCGTATTTCAAGCTATACGGGTGCAAACTTGAACACAACTACTGGGATAATCAACTTTAACCAAATCCATTAGACCAATGATATGAATCGACATGCATCTAAACCTATGGCTATGAAAATACAAACTAAATCCAAATAATTTCAACTAATTAGGCTACAAGATCAGAATCTTTATCTTTCCAACTGAATCTCTACAACTAAAGCATCCAATTAATCAACATGAAATTAGAATTTTAAACCATCTAACCAGCACCCCAACTTATAATTTCAATCCAATTTACAAACCAAACTCAAGCAAATCCATAACTAAATAGAGGAACATATCCAAAGAAGTTAAAATAACACAAGATTACATCATGAATTATCATCCATTAGATATCAAAAAAGCTTAAATTGCCTATCAATTACAAGGCTGGTCATGTTGCACTTCAAGGTTAAAGAGATCCAAGGAATACCTGGTAAAGTGAAGTAAGAAAGGAGGAGAAATTCAGCAATGAACAGTAGCAGGAACAATTTCAGCAGCCAAATAAACCCAAAAATAACCAATGAAAGTTGACTTTAAACCATATTTGAACCAGCAGCAATATCAAGTAAAGCCAGTAGTCAGAAAACATAACCAAAACTTGAACCAATTACTAGAACACCAACCAAAATTCAACTCATTTTAATCCCTAGTTGTTCTAGAATGGTTTCAGAAGTGAGAAACTTTAAAGATCACCAAATTATGGAACAATATTTTTCTAACTATTTTCAGCTATTTTTCTTTTCTTTTTTTTGATTTTTTAGGATTTCTTAGCTTTCCAATTCTCTCTCAAATTTTCAGAATGTTCAAAAGCTGCCCCATATGAGGAGAAAGAGATCCTTATATAGGCATATCTAAGGCAGTTATATCCTACCTAGCCATTTCCCCTTTTACCCCTCTCAAACTAGATTATTTTACCCTCCTACCCCTCTAAAGAATCTGAAAATCATGCTCCCTAGCAGACTCATGCTCCTCTTATCCCCTAGAAACTTCTTCCCAATAGAAATGATTCTCTCACAACCTAGAATCCCAAAATTACCCTTTGCCCAATCAGTTATTACAAACCCTACCTCTTCCTTTGAGACCCCTAGAGTTTTTAGACCAATAATTGACTCCCCTAAGACCCCTTGAAGTGTGACAAACAAGACTAATCAAATGCTAAGGGCTTCAAATAAATCAAAGATGGAATTCTCAAAAGAAATGCAAAACTCTTGATAATTGAAACAAACAGAGCATGAATCAATCTCACAGCACTTACAGGATCATTGACACTAACAATTAAAAAGAAATATAATCCCTAAACTCATTACAATTTAGACTAGTGAACTTAAACAAACTCAAACTGGTAATTCAGGCAAAACTTATTAAAGAAAAAACACAAAAGAAGAAAAGGAACGAAAATACCTGAGACCAAACCCAAAGTGAAACCAACGGGTGAAACTAAATGCCAAGAACCATTCTGAGATAGACAAAATTTTAGGACGATTAGTTGTTCCTGGGAAGAACAACCAATTAGCCTCTAATTTTGGCTAACTCGGATTTTGGTCACAAGTTGTAGACATGAGGATTTGTTTTGGGGAAGGATTAAGGTTAGGTCTAATTTTCGCTTGAAGATTCAAGACACACTAGTAGGATTCGAGGAAAATAGATTAGGGATTCTGGAAGAGGACGGGAAGAGGGTCTTGGGTGTTGATTTGGGGACAAACATATGCGGCGCCGCCGCCGGAGGGAATGAGGGTGGCGCTAGGGTTCGTGATTTCAAACTCAGATTTGAGGAATTCTGAGTATATTCCAATGAAGCTTGTTGTGGATTGGGGATGTGGAGCGGAAGAGGAATTTAGGGTGTGATTTTGGTGGTCAGAGGAGGTGGCGCGGCCATGAAGAGGGCTGAGGGATTTGAAGCGGCCATCGTTAGGGTTTCTGGGTTAGAGTTGTGAGGGAGACGAGGGGGTAGGGGGTTCTGAGGGGGCGGGGTCCATTTGAACACTTAAATATTAAATGACCCAAGCTTCAGGACCGTCCGATCAAGAAACCTCGATGGTCCTGATCTAACGTCAATAAAACGATGTTGTTTGGTCGTCCAAAAAGGCTGGGTCGGGTAATGGGCAGGTGTGGGCTTGGACCAGGGGTGGTTTGGTGGGTTTAAGGGTTAATTGATTGGGCTAAGCCAAATTGGCCTAACAGCCTTTTCCCAATTCTTTTTTTCTTTTAAAACTATTATTTTCTTTTCTTTCTTTTTTTTTTGAAATTAAACTAAAACCCTAAATTAATTCTAAAAACTAAATTAACCTACCAAATTATATTAAACTCTAATTAATAATCAACACGATTAATTAAATATCAATTTGAAGAAAATTCACAAAATTCAAAGCTACAAATTAAACAAAGCAAAAATAACTCGATTTTTGTGATTTTTGTATTTTTGTAAAATTCTAATTACTAATTAATATTACAATATGTAAAATTAAATTCTAAATGCAAACCGACAAAGTAACTAACTGGAATAAACATGTCTTTGGCAACATCTTCCGTGGGAAAAGGCATATCCTTGCTAGACTTTCTGGTATCCAGAAGTCCAATGCCTACCCCTATAGCACTTTCATTCAGGAGCTAGAAGCCAAGCTCCAACATGACTTCTCTGTCATTCTAAAAAGGGAAGAAGAATTGTGGAAGCTTAAATCCATAATTAGTTGGTTGAGTGAGGGTTATGCTAATAACAAACTCTTCCATATATCCACTCTTAACAGAATAAGGAGGAACATGATCATGTCCATCAAGGATGAGGTGGGGAACAACATTTAGGAACCCATGACATTAAGGACACAATCCTCAACTACTTCAATAAGATCTATACCACTGAACATCATAGCTCAGTGCTGAACAGGATCCACATCACTGATAGTACTAATGTTCTGAATACCAGGGAGCAGGACACAATTGACTCCACCCTTAGGCTCTCAAATATCAAGTATGCCCTACTCTTCTTCAAGTCCATGAAGGCACCTGAGCTTGATGTCCTCTACACCTTCTTCTATCATAAGTACTAGCACATAGTATCCAACAGTGTAATCCAATTCTGCAACACTGTCTTTTTCACAAGTTTGTTCCCTCCTGAAATAAACCAAATCAATCTCTGTCTCATCCCTAAATTCTATAATGCCACCATATCGGAAAACTTCAGACCAATTGGTCTGTGCAACACGTTGTATAGGCTGATCTAAGATCATTGTTAGCAGAATCAAATCATTGCTCCAAAACATCATTGATCCTACTCAAGCCAGCTTTCTAGCCAATAGAAGAGTCACTGAAAATGCCATTGTGATCCAGGAGTACATTACCCACTTCCAAAATATGAAAGGTAAGAATGCCAACATGATCCTAGAAGTAGACGTAGAGAAGGATTTTGATAGGTTAGAATGGTCTTTCATCAAAGAATCCCTTCTCTTCTTCAACTTCCCCATTAAGCTTACCACCCTCATCATGTCATGTCTCACTATAAGCTTTATCTCCATCTTTGTCAATGGAGCTCAGAATGAGTACTTCAAACCCAGCAGAGGCATTAGGCAGGGGGATCCTATGTCGCCCTACATGTTCATCATATGCATGGAAAGGCTTTCCAGAGACATTGACAATGTTGCAACTGAGAAGGATTGGTGTCTTATTAATATCAGCAGGGGAGGGCCTAGAATCTCCACACTTATTCTCTGTTGATGACCTAAAACCAATAAAAGAACTTGTGAGTCAATCTTAGCCATTCTAAGCAACTTCAATGTTGCATCTGGGCAGAAAGTCAACCTCCAGAAAACCAAAGTGATCTTTTCCTCTAATTACCAAGACGAGTGTGCATCATGCAGTGTCATTCTAGGTATCAAAGATGCTAAGGACTTTGGGAAATACCTTGGGTTCCCCATCTTCACTAAAAGGCGCAGGAACAGTGAGTTCCAGTTCATCATAGATAACCTTAATAGTAGAATGACAGGATAGAAAACAAAGTTCCTGAACATGGATGGTCAAAACACTCTGGCTAAGTCATGCCTTAGTAGCATACCAAACCATGTCATGCTATACATCTAGATACCTACCAAATAACCAACAAATTGACAAAATCTAAAGAATTTCATTTTGGGGTAAAAATCCTATGAAAAGAAATTTACACATGATCAAGTAGGCCACTATCACCAAACCAAAGAACAAGGGAGGGCTGGGTCTCCACCAATCCCACCTAAAGAACAAAACATGACACACCAGTCTTGCTTGGAGACTCAACAATAACACTACCTCCATCTGGGCTAGAGTGCTCATGGGCAAGCACTACAATAGAGGATGGAGTATGGTTAAGCCTAAAACTAGAACCTGGAAAAATATCCAAGAGGGATGGAAGATTTGCACTAATTGCACTAGATTGGTGGTTCACAAAGAGGATATGGTTAGATTTCTCACTGACTCTTGGATGCCCAGAATGCAACCTCTGGATACAATCCTTAATGGTCCATGGCACTATAGAGACGTGAACATCAGCATTAATGAGGCGTTCTTCAATGGGGTTGGGATTTTAGCTTCATTCCCTACCCAATCACACTTGATACCACCTTGATAATACAAAACACCTTCATCCCTACCTCCATCTCTATTGAAGACAAACTAATATGGAACCTTAACCTCAATGGAACGTTTAGTACCAAATCAGTCTACTCATATCTTGATGCACTTATGCGTAATGACAATTCTAATGAAGAACACTTCAGCTGGATTTGGAAACTAAAGACCCCTAATAAGATCAAGTTCTTCATATGGCTTATGCAATAAAACATGCTACCTAGAGGGAATCACTTACACTACATTGGCCTGAGAATCACCCCTAATTGTGACTTCTGTGATCATGCAATAGAAGACATAAACCATATCCTCTTTGAATGTGCCAATGCCAAACAATTCTGGCAGCATTTGTTGCACAACTGCACTCAGCAGCCTAACCTTAGTGTAAATCGATTTAGAATGCACAACTGGGAAGACACATGGCATAGGCTATAAAATATGGACTACAATGATTGCATCAAATGCAAACAACTATTGCCCTTCTGCCTCTGGGAAATTTGGCTAACCAGGAACTCTAATATCTTTGAAAAGAGGAAGAATCACATTAATGTTTACCAAAAAATAGCTAAAGTTGTTGAATATCATCATGTAGCGGCACACTTTAAGGACTATACCGGCAACAACCAACTTATACCTAAAGTGGCGTCCACCAGGTATAGGCTACTACAAGCTGAACACTGATGGGACTGCATGCCTTAACATAGGGAAAGGGGTTATATGGGGTATTTAGAAACAACAGGGGTGACTGGATCTTAAGCTTCATAAGGGGGCTCCCAAACACTGATAGTCTTAGGGCAAAGCTCCAATCCCTATGGTCGTGGCTAAAAATATCCCAAGATCAAGGCTTAGCACCTCTGGTAATTGACACCAACTCTGAAATAGTGTTTGAAATATTAAAGAATGGTAACTTAACTCACAACTAAAGGTGTTAAACTGGTGGACTGGGCCGGGCCGGGCCGGGCCGAGTAGGGAAAAGTAGAAACTGTCTGGGTTTCGAACTGAGCCGATTGCGGGTTAGGGGTTATCGGGCTTAACGGGTTTAGGTTCATCCGGGTAAAAAATAAACCGTAAGGGTTACGAGTGCTAGGGGCCGGACCGGGTTAGTGTAATTTTTAATTATTTTTTTGTATTTTGTATAACTATTGTAAGTTATATTATATAAGGTAAAAATATAAAGAATACAATGAGGATGGAAAAAAATTGCACTTATAAATTGCAAGTGCTTTTTTTATTTCAAACTCACAAAATTTAAGCTTGCATTTAACAACAATTAAATTAACGAAAAAAAGAGTAAAACTAAATTTCCATGCATAACAATACTTCAAATTAATCTAACAAACTAAAACATTAAGCATAAATGCGTCTAATAAGTTTAAAATAACACAAATTGTCTCAAATCAACTTAAATATGAATTTCTAGAGGATGCTCAAGACAACTCTTTATACGCCTCCTTAAACAACCTGTGGCCATCCACTTTAGACGAAGATTTAGGATTCGACCACAGTTCTTGCATTTTACTTTGTGAACTTCTTTATTTTCTTCTACCACCTCAAAGTTTTCCCAAATATATGAGCGCACTCTAGAAGTACGGGGCATGATTTAACTTTAATTAAGAATTTGAGTTTGAGAAATGAGAGATGAGTGAAGAAATAAAGAAGGATAGTTTTTTAAAAGGCTGAATTATTAATTATAAAAACTATTAATTTTTTTTAAAAAATGCCCAAAAAGGGCTATTTGTACAAAACAGTCATTGGGCAATGGCCCTTGGCATTTCTAACTGTTGCCAATGTTAACAATCATTTTAAAAAAATTGAAACAACTAGCCGTTAACCGGTCCGGACGGTTTGGGCCAGGCCGGTTAATTGGTTCTACAGTGAATCTTGTTGACTAGGTTTGACCGGGCTGTTAACCGGTTGAACGAAGGTGAACGGACCTACCCTATTAACCCAGCCCACCCGGCCCCCTTTGTACTGGTCTGGGCCGGTTCCGATTTCAACTAATCTGGGTTAGTTCGGAAACGGGTTAACCTGGCCTGCTAGAGACACCCTTACTCACAACCCCATAATTTCTGAATGCAGGTATCTGATGGAGCAGTTGGGGAACCCAGTCATAGGACACAGCTACAGGGAGCAGAACCAAGTGGTAGACCTCCTCACAAAGGAAGGAGTTAGGAAGGAAGTTTTTGACAAGAACCAATTTTTGGTAGTTCCTCCGGTGTATGCTAACAGAGTAGTGTTGGCATGTATCTGAGGAACTATTTTGAAAGAAAAGTCAATGTTTGTAATAGGGAGACTTTGGCAGACAATGATAACAATCAACAGGGAATCCCTAGATTGATGTAATTTTGTGAATGTTTATATATATATATATATATATATATATATATATATAAGTATCAAGTTAACAAAAAAAAAAACATTACCCTCTAAAACATCATCACATAACACTATTGTATAGGGTCAAATTCGGCCCCGTGCTGTAGCAACGGCCCATGACTAAACAATGGTCGTAGCAAGGGTACGCCCCCAGGATGTCGGAGCGAAAGCGCGTTCATAAGTCTCGTTGTCCCCTCGAGGACGCGTGACCTATCTTTATATTTCTTTTATTATTTCGAGGAGGTCCTCCTATTATATAAAGGAGGATCCGAATGTTGTAAGTGATCAGATCTTTTTCTAATACAAGCTCTCTCTCTCTATCATTTTTTCTCTCTACCTTTTTACTCTCTAGAACACTGAATACATCCAAAGCGATAAAAGATATTATACACATTTCTAGGTCTTATTATTTTCGATTACGATTTATCTTTGATCTACTTTTTGATTGTATTTTCTTGCAAAGTATTCGTTAACTTTCGAGTCAAACAATTTGGCGCCGTCTGTGGGGATTTTTGCAATCGAAATCGTAGTTTGCACCTAGAATCTCAAGAAAAAACCACCCTCCTTCACACCCTATTGAAATAAAAAAAAAAAGGCAGAAAGTGACGCAAGAGTGAAAGCAATAGCAGGTGTTACAACCAACCTCATTGGCCCCCTCAACGAGGCCGGTAGAGAAAATATCCTGAGTACAACACCTGGCAGCACTCAAGAGGGAGAAATCTCACCCTCTTCATCTGAAGATCTGACGATCTTGCACGAAAAAGTAGCTTCCATGTCTGTAGTCAAAGAAACACCACCCCCGGTGGTCAAGAAGCTTCTGGAAGAGTGGCTGATGAACACCCTAGGCAGCTTACTCGAAAAATCGCCCCAAAACAACATTAAGAGCCCGCTGACGACAGACATTGCTACTACCAGTGAACGCGATACTATACGTACAAACAACAACCACTCCAATGACCAGACCAATGATGGCACACTTGCAGCCATCCTTAAAAAAATAAAGGAAATGGAGAGAGAAAATAAGGCACTTCGGGGATCAAATGAAAGAGCATCAAGAAAGGGTAGACAAGATTCCCGGTGCTACTAAGTTACTACTGAATCGCGACGTGGGAAGATTCGTCGAACAACCATATAGCAAAGAAGCTGCACCTCACCAGATCCCAAAAACCTTCAAAATGCCGCCTTACTTAAGGATATATGACGGAATGATAAACCCCGAAGACCACCTGATCCACTATGTGTCCGCTGTAAAGGGCAACGATCTATCAAAGGAACAAGTACCATCCGTACTGCTGAAAAAGTTCAGAGAAACGTTAACAAGGGGGGCGTTAACGTGGTACTCGCAGCTACCAGCCAGAACGATATCAACATTTGAAGCAATGCGGATAAGTTCGCTTCCGCCCATGCAGGAGCAAAGAAAGCGGAGGCCAGGGTCAGCGATATCTTCCTAGCTAGATTCAACAGAGTAAGGATGACCTTGGCAAATGTATCGGAAGGCATGTGAGTTGCAGCTTTCCAAAACGAGCTGAGAAGAGATGGTTCAAGAGAAACCAAAAAGCTAGTGAGCCGACTCATGAAGTATCCCCCCACCACATGGGAGGAAATTCACAACGCCTACTGTGCCGAGGTACGAGCAGATGAGGATGACCTCAACGGACCAACCTAGCGGCTCACGACGATACAGTCAGAAGCAAGGAGGGATCGACGCAGCGAGGGCCAGCGGGAATAATCTTCGCATTTCAATAAAGAAAGGCGCCTGCCGTACACCATATCCTCGTATCCACCCTGGCCAAGACACACCAAAGCACTTCAGCGACATGTCGCCCCACTCCGTAACGAAAGAGGTATGCCCCCTTTATTATCTGCCCATAACTTTTGCGTGTCTCTCAGAAATAGTGTACGCACTGGAGAAGCTGGGCACAAAAGTATAATGGCCGCAGAAAATGAAATCAGACCCGCCACAAGGAAGTTAAACATCCTGTACGAGTTCCACCAGGAACGAGGACATAGAATCGAAGATTGCATAGGGCTACGGCAGGAGGTAGTCAGAATGCTGAACCAAGGATACCTGAAGGAGCTGCTCAGCGATAAAGGAAAGATCAATTCTGCACGAGGGCGGGAACAACCTCAGGGACCGCCAAAGCCACCTTCGCCAGTATGCATCATCAACATGATCGTCGAAGGAGGTGACGATTCAGCAATCAACCATGTAAAATTCACCACCTCGCACAAGTAAAAGTGAACAATCGCCCACGAACGGTATGATGACTTCGAAGAAAGCATCACCTTCGAGAAGTCTGATGCCGAAGGTTTGTATTTTCCTCATTATGATGCTTTAGTCATAACTTTAAGTATTGCTGACACTTACGTTAAGAGGATCATGGTTGATGACAGAAGCGCCGCTTATATTATCCATCCAAGAGTCCTCGCTCAAATGAGGCTCAAAGATAAGATAATACCACGCTGCATAACACTAACTGGTTTTAACAATGCAGTGGAACAAACCTCCGAGGAGGTATCATTGCCGATTTTAACAGGTGGAGTTACACTGGAAACCATTTTCCACATCATGAACCAAGAAACAGCCTATAACGCCATCATAGGACGCCCATGGATACACGCCATGCGGGCAGTCCCCTCAAGCCTCTACCAAGTAATCAAGTTCCCCACCTCTTGGGGAATATTTAGCATTCAGGGCAAGCCGCGCACAGCGCAAGAATGCTACCGGATCACTCAAGACTGCTCACACACCAAATAGTTGAAAGGAGCAAGTGTGGAGGCATAGCAATCAGCCGTGTCGGGGACTAAAGTTGACCCGACAATGGAGGCCATCAAAGATTCGGATATCGTAGAAGCCTGCAAAGCAACGGTCGAGGATCTCGACCCGGTACAATTGGACAGCACCGATCACACAAAGAAAGCCTACATCGGACACAGCCTCTGCAATCCATGTAAGTACCATGAATTCCTAACTAACCACGCGGATCTTTTTGCTTTTTCTCATTCAGATATGCCGAGAATACCAAGAGACATCGCCACCCACAAGCTGAACGTCGACCCACTATATCCACCCGTACGGCAAGTTAGAAGGAAGTTCAACGCCGCAATCAATGAGGCCTTCAGCAAAGAGGTAGATAAGCTACTGGACAACGGGTCCATAAGGGAATCAAAATATCCCCAATGGGTCGCCAATGTCGTGATGGTCAATAAGAAAAATGGGAAATGGAGGATGTGCGTCCATTTCACCGACCTCAACAAAGCATGCCTAAAAGACTTATTCCCATTACCCCACATCGACCAGTTGATCGACGCCACAGTGGGACATAAGCTGCTAAGCTTCTTGGATGCCTGCTCCGGCTACAACCAAATCATGATGGACGAAGAGGACCAAGAGAAAACAACATTCATCACCCACCATGGGACATACTGCTACAAGGTGATACTGTTCGGACTCAAAAATGCAGGGGCGACATATCAGAGACTGGTCACTAGAATGTTCAAGGAACAGCTTGGCAAGACCATGGAGGTCTACATCGACGATATGCTGGTAAAATCGGCAAATAAAGAAGACCACCTCGATCATCTAAAAGAAGCCTTTGAGATACTGCGGTGGTATGGGATGAAACTGAACCTAGAAAAGTGCGCCTTTGACGTAGCATCAGGGAAGTTCTTGGGGTTCCTCGTATCACAACAAGGTATCGAAGTCAACCCAAACCAGATCAAGGCAATAAACACAATACCTGAGACCTTGAATAGCAAAAAACAGGTACAAAATCTAACAAGGCAAATAGCCGCCCTATCTAGGTTCATCTCGCGATCCTCTGACTGGTGCCATAAATTTTTTAACGTATTGAGAAAAGATCACAGACTACAATGGAATGAGGAATGCGCAGAGGCTTTGAAAAATTGAAAGAATACCTGTCTTCTCCACCACTGCTAGTCAAGGCGAACCCTAGCGAACCCTTGCTAGTATACCTGGCGGTGTCCGAAGTCGTTGTCAGCGTAGTCCTGGTCCGCGAAAATAAAGGTACGCAATCTCCTAATTACTATATCAGCAAAACCCTAGTGGACGCCGAAACACGGTATCCATACCTCGAAAATCTTTCCCTAGCACTGGTCGTAGCTTCACGAAAGCTTTGACCTTACTTTCAGTGCCACCCCATATGAGTTGTGACGACTTTCCCCCTGAGGAGCATCCTACACAAACCCGAATTGTCGGGAAGGCTCGCCAGATGGGCCATAGAGCTCAGTGAGCACGACATATCCTACCACCCGAGAAATGCCATCAGGTCGCAGGTACTTGCAGATTTTGTCGCCGATTTTAGTACAGAGATTTTGCCGGAAGCGGAACTAGAGGCCATTCGCGCCCCACCTGGTGCCGACCTCTGGAACCTCTATACTGATGGCACTTCCAACACCTCGGGATCGGGATTGGGACTCGTACTCGAGGTCCCCATGGGCGAAATAATTCGCCAGTCCATACAATGCCCTGAGATGACTAACAATGAGGCCGAGTACGAGGCCATGATTGCAGGTATGAAGTTAGCCATCAAATACGGGGCTCGATGACTCATCCTCCATTGCGATTCTCAACTCGTGGTAAACCAGGTCACCGGGACTTACTAGATCAAGGAACAGAGGCTGCAGAAATATCAGTCAGAAATCCACAAGTTGATGCCCGAATTTGACGAATGCCGCCTGGAGCAAATCCCAAGGGCGCAGAACGTTGAAGCAGGTGACCTAGCTAAGTTGTCCACATCCACCAAGAACATCAACAAGGGGAACATAGTAACCCTACTCCATTCGGCCATAGATCACACTAAGGTACTCTCTTTAAATCTAACTTGGGACTGGCGCAACCAGTTTATCTCCTATCTGCAGGACGGGACACTCCTACTCGACAAAAAGGCGGCCAAAAAGCTCCGCGTACAGGCCGCCCGATACTGCCTAATAAATCACGATCTGTACAGAAGAACTTTTGGCAGACCCCTCGCTAAGTGCTTAGGGCCAAACCAAACAAGGCAAGTACTCGAAGAGGTACACGAGGGTCACTATGGCGCACATACAGGTAATCGCACTCTTGTCCGTTGCATCATCCGTGCCGGGTACTACTGGCCCATAATGAAAAAAGAGGCAGCAGAGTATGTTCGCATGTGTGAACAATGCCAAAAGTATGCCCCCATGATACATTAACCGGGAGAGCCCCTACACTCGGTAACATCACCCTGGCCCTTCATCAAATGGGGAATGGAAATAATCGCCCCCCTGCCTGCAGGACAAGGAAAGGTACGATTTTTGTTAGTTTTGACTGACTACTTCTCCAAGTGGGTAGAAGCAGGTGCATACGCCCAAATACGCGAATAGGAAGTCATCACCTTCATATGGAAAAACATCATATGCCGCTTCGGCATACCCAAAGAAATCAGTTGCGACAACGGCCCACAATTTATCAGCAAAAGGATAACGGAGTTCTGTGACATATGGCATATCAAACAGATACTCTCCACGCCATATCATCCCGCCACAAACGGCCAAGCAGATGCATCCAACAAAACAATATTGAACATTCTGAAGAAGAAACTCGAAGAAGCCAAAGGGCTCTGGCCCGAATTGCTACCAGAGGTACTCTGGGCATACCGGACCATGCCCAAGTCCAGCACAGGATAAACACCGTACTCGCTGGTCTACGGAACCGATGCAGTCATACCAGTCGAAATCGGAGAACCGAGCCTGAGATATTCACACACCAATGGACCAGAAAACGACATGAGTAGGCTTCAAGACCTTGACGAAGTCGAAGAACGAAGAGATATGTCCCACATAAGAATGACAGCTCAGAAGCAACAGGTCGAAAGGTATTACAACAAAAAAGCCAAAATACGACCTCTTAAAGTAGGAGACTACGTCCTCAAAGCCAAAACCTTGGCGTCAAAAGACCCGAGCGAAGGGAAACTGGGCACTAATTGGAGCAGGACATATAAAATCATAGCAGATGCAGGCAAATGAGCATTCCAGTTGGAAACAATGGAAGGAAAAATACTCCAGAACAACTGGAACGTCGCCCACCTCAAATTCTTCCACTTTTGAAAGGCATCTCCCGAGTCGTACTTTTTTTCCCTTACCCGAGTTTTGTCCCAATTGGGTTTTCTCGGGGAGGTTTTTAACGAGGCGGCGAAGGAGACACCCAGGGGCGCATGGAAACAGGTTTATCATACCGGTCATTCGACACGTCTCTCCAGTCCGATATAATAAAGGGACTAGCCTAGTCGATTCTCCATTATATAAGCGGCTAAGGCCACCTTCTCCATTAAGTAAGTGGCTAAGGCCACCTTATCCATTAAGTAAGCAGCTAAGGCCACCTTCTCCATTATGTAAGCGGCTAAGGCCACCTTCTCCATTATGTAAGCGGCTAAGGCCACCCTCTCCATTATGTAAGCGGCTAAGGCCACCTTCTCCATTATGAAAGAGGCTAAGTCCACCCTCTCCATTATGTAAGCGGCTAAGGCCACCTTCTCCATTATGAAAGAGGCTAAGGCCACCCTCTCTATTATGTAAGCGGCTAAGGCCACCTTCTCCATTATCAAAGCGGCTAAGGCCACCTTCTCCATTATGCAAGCGGCCAAAGGCCATCGCCAATAATTGTTGACCCCGCTCGACGACGACGGATAAACACTTCAACGACAGTTGAAGTTACATCCTTTGGGCCAAAGGCCATCGCCAATAATTGTCGACCCTGCTCGATGACGACGGATAAACACTTCAACGACAGTTGAAGTTACATCCTTTGGGCCAAAGGCCATCGCCAATAATGGTCTACCCCACTCGACGACGACGGATAAACACTCTAACAACAGTTGAAGTTACATCGTTTGGGCCAAAGGCTATCGCCAATAATTGTCGACCCTGCTCAACGACGATGGATAAACACTTCAACGACAGTTGAAGTTACATACTTTGGGCCAAAGGCCATCGCTAATAATTGTCGACCCCGCTCGACGACAACGGATAAACACTTCAACGATAGTTGAAGTTACATCCTTTGGGCCATTGGCCCTCGCAAATAATTGTCGACCCCGCTCGACGACGACGGATAAACACTTCAATGACAGTTGAAACTATATCCTATGGGCCAAAGGCTATCACTAATGATCGTTGATCCTGCCCGACAGTGACAAACAGTGTATAAGTAAAGAACAATACCAAAGGATAAGAAACACAAGTATAACTCTTTTACTATAACAAAAATTATATACACTTAGTCCCACGGAGGACTCCTATTACATTCCAAAAAAAAGAGAAGAAAAATGCAAAATCTATACAAGCCCTAAGGGGCCTCGCCAGGGTTGTCCTTGCCATCCGCTCACCCCCTTCTTTGGTTATCACGGTAAGCCTCATTAAACCACGAGCCGAACTCAAGCCGGTTGATGTCCTCAGAAGTATAACCTTCTCAGTTGGGAGAGTCGGAGTTGTACCCACAGGCCGCACGGGCGGTACGAGCCTCATGCAAATGCTCTTGGACCTCCTCCTCAGAGGCACGTTCTGCAACAAGAAGTTTTTTGAACACGTCGAACTTAGCTTCCGCGTATATCAACATCTCGTGCGCATCTTGGGCCTCATCCCCGAATCGAGGCGGGGCAGCATGCTTGAGGGCATCAATCTCAACCACCTTCGTTGCAAGCTCGACTGTTAAAGCTGCCACCCTACCATGGAGTTCAGCTACCTCCGCCGCCACTTCGCGGCTAAGCTCCAACTCTTCCTCCCTCAGCTCGAAAAGCGATTCCAGCTCGCTATTGCGAGCCACCGCCCTCATCAACTCTTCATCCGCCTTCTGCAGCTCCGCTGCCCTGCGGTTTAACTATGACTCCCTCTGTTCGAGGCCCTCCCGAAAAACCTAGAATTGTGGATCATGCTGGAAAAGATCCGCCACCGCTTGATGCTTGGAGCGAAACCATTTATATTTCTTCACCATCTTATCAAAAACGGTCGCTTTGTTCTTCTCGCGGAGCATTCTCTCTACTTCCAGAACTAGGGTCTAAAAAAAAGAGAGAAGAATGCATATATATACACGCGAGTTAGTACGCATCAGAATCAACTGCATAACATGCGGAAGAACGGAGAAGATACCTGCAACGCCATTCCTACGACCCTCTGAGATAGCTCTGTGTCGCTGACAGCACTCAGCATCTCACGCTCAGGAGCTGCACAAAGTAGAGCCATCTCCAATGCGGCCCGCTCGCTGTACTGCAGCAAGTTGTAAGCCTCTTGAATCACAATGCGACGGCCAGATCCGTCTGCCGTTGTCTCCACATGCGCAAGGCCTTCCGCCATCTCACCCGTGTTCCCATGGGCGACCTCAGCAGCTGTCCCCCCAGTTTTACCACCAACAAAGGGTGATGAAATGCCCTCGGCAACGCGAGTCATGCTGGTACCAACATTAGCACGTATCTGGGTGGTTGGCCTCCCCGAACGGATGGCGTCGGCCATAAGGGCGGGCCTAGTTGGCTGGCGAGGCACCTCCCTCTCTTCCCCTCCCGTCGCCACCGCCTTGCCCGTTATGAGCCTCCTTCTTTTCCTCTCCTCGGGCTCCTCTCCCTCAGAAGGCTCGTCCGCAGGGTGCGGAGACGACGTCGATGGCCTCTCCTCACTTGTGGCTATTTCCGCAGGTGCTGCCTCTTGCAAAGAGGCTACGGTCACCCCTTCCCTAATAGATGCGTAAAGTATCTCCTGCGCAGCTTGACCGGCATCTGGTTGGGAGGAGGTGGGCGTTGTCGCCCTCCTCTTGGGAGCACTTCGACCTGTCAACAACAGTGATTTAGCTGACGAGGCTTACGAAAACGATTAACTAAAATTGAGGAAATACTTGAAGGGCTTGCGGGGACGTAACATTCAATGAACTCCGCCCACTTACGGGTCTCCTCCGCTAGAGGTAGCAGATTGGATACCCACTGCATAATATCGGTTATGAACCGAGGAGTGTGATCTATCGCTGCAAAATCACGGAAAAATTATAAGGATGATATAATCAGAACCGCTAAGGTCAAAAATAATAAACAATTTGACAGGTACGAATACTTACATCTCGAATTCCACCTCTCAAGGAATCCGACGGGATTGGACACCAGGTGTTCCGTCCTAATGAAGAAATATCTGCGCCAATAGCCTCGGTTGGGCCGGTCGTCGGTTTCCACGATCAGCCCCATCGAACCATGATTTTTTTAAATACAGCATGGTAGCCCTCAGGTAGCTGGCACCGAATAGCTGCAAAAGGTGGTGGATGGAGACCTCCAACCCAGCTAACTCTGCGTACGTAGATACTACCCTACACACCTTTAGGGTATACGAAGTAAGTTGGTAGGACATATATTATAGAAATGACAGAGTTCTTCCGCCAATGAAAGAAGGGGGAGGCCATAGCCGATCAAAAAGGGGCATTCGTAGAACGTACATTACCCCGGCATATGGGTGTTCGCGTAGTCCTCCCCCGCCAGAACCATTTCTACATGAGCGGGTATATCATATGAAGTACGAAGAAGGTCCAAATTAGCTTGTTTTAACTCAGACTTTTACCAAGGCTGTTCGGGAGAATCTCTTTGAAAACCCCTCCTAGCAAGGAGTTGTTTTGGGAGTACATTATTTACGGTGAGAGGGGCGAGATCCTTCCCTTTCTCCCCTTCACTACCACCGTATGGAGGCAGTATGTCGGTTGATTTATTACTGCGATCTCCTGAAGTATTACCACATTTAGATTTTGTCATGATTCTCGAGTGAGGAACGATGTATTACACAACCACGAATGTATTTTCACAAAAGCTGTGGGTTCTCGTGAAGAGAAAGCACTCTCTTTAAATAGTCGGAAAACTTTCTACAAATGATCTAAAATTAGGTCAAAATTGAACCCATTCCCTACTTATAGGGTCGGGTAGCGTTGAAATCGAAGAGGCAAAACCCTAACAGGCGCGGGAAACCAAGCATCAGAACACCTTTTGTATTTCCTCGGGAACACGCGTGATGATGATGCCTGCATACGGTGAAGTCATTTCAGAAAAGGATTTGTGCGCCAATATATCAACAGATTCAAATGGTCGCCCCTTTGCGTCGTCATCTCCGAACATGGCCAAAATTTTCCCAGCACGTGGTTCGCAGATCCGTCCATCGGCGACGCACTTCGTTACGTCACCAACGAACGGAGGGACTAAATGTATAGGGTCAAATTCAGCCCCTTGTTGTAGCAACGACCCATGACTAAACAATGGTCGTAGTAAGGGTACACCCCCAGAATGTCGGAGCGAAAGCGCATTCATAAGTCTCGCCGTCCCCTCGAGGACGCGCGACCTATCTTTATATTTCTTTTATTATTTCGAGGAGGTCCTCCTGTTATATGAAGGAGGATCCCAATGTTGTAAGTGATCCGATCTTTTTCTAATACAAGCTCTCTCTCTCTATCATTTTTTCTCTCTACCTTTTTGCTCTCTAGAACACTCAATACATCCAAAGCGATAAAAGATATTATACACATTTCTAGGTCTTATTATTTTCGATTACGATTTATCTTTGATCTATTTTTTGATTGTATTTGCTTGCAAAGTATTTGTTACTTTTCTATTCTAGTCAAACAACTATCAAATGAAATTGAAGTTGAAGATTATCATCCGAAAGCAAGTATGTATAATTTGCTCCTTCACTTTTCATAGACAATATACTCGCTTGCCTTATACGCACCTTCCCAACGTTTATATATCTTTTTAATTGTTTTCAATAGTCACCTCTGAAAATTCTATCCTCATGTTTATCGGTATTGTTGTGTACTTTTGGAGTGTTTGGTTATCATATGGATTTATTCAGACTTAATTATTTTAATTTCATCTTTTGGGAAGAAAGAGTGATTATTAACTTATTGACAGAATGGAAATCAGAAGACTATTATCTTATAGGAAAGTCAATTAAAGATGTCTGACAATAATGTGGATGGACTAGAAAAATATATGCACATGCTAAAGCTTTACAGAAAAATTAGTGAAGTGCTCCGTTGAAAAAGTCTCTCAAAAAAAGGATGTGTGCTCAGTCCACTATCAGTTTATTTAGGTAGACGAGTTATTACTTTATTGCTAATTACTTTATCTTTTTATAGATATATTAATTTATTTTGCATGGTATATACTTAATGACATAATACGTTTGGCAAATGACCTAGATTATTATGTTGGTGTATATGCAGTCTTATCAGTAAGTGTTAACGGTATTCTCCATTCACATAGTGCAAAATATTATTATCAATCACATTATAATGGATGATAAAAAAATTATACATTATATCAAAAAATAAAACTTTTGTTATTTATTTGCAGCTACTACCGGCAATAAAATTTTAAATTTATTGTTATATGTTATTGATCACGTTCAACTATGCCTTATAAAAAGGACACGCAGACGTTGCAAATATAATCTGAGTATTTAGCCCAGAGTCGAACCCACAAGGAATTAACCTATCAATTACTTTCGTTAGACTTACTAAATTCCACGAAATCAACTTCCCAAACGTTGTGAATAACAATTGATGGTATTTCTACAAACTACGAATGACAGTAAATAAATAGCTAAAAACTAACTATGATTAAGTTGCAAACAATTAAGAGAAGGTTCTAAAGTTATGATTTCCCCTATTGATGGAATCCCTTCCGGTTATGCTTCACATAGAATAACCAAATCATCTCTATCAATCATGAGCGCTCCTCTTACCGTAAATCTCTCCCAAGTAATTACGATAATTAATTAGACGCTCTCTCCTGAGTTACGCTAGCTGGCTTTGTTTATTACAACTCACTTTAGATTGCACTCAAGGCTTCGTTATCCCTAATCACACCTTTAAACCCGCAGTTATAGATCCCTCTTATATTTTGGGAGTGGTGTTGTTCAACAATTATCTAAATATGCACTCTCTCCAGAGTTATGCACACTAAAAAGGCACAGCTAATTGAGGATCCTGTCAATTAACTACAACAAGCACGTAGTTGAATAAATAGAGATTAAACTGGCAAACTATATTAACATAATCAAGAAGTTCATCCTTCAGTAGGTTCCATCAAAACCCTAGACTAAATATTTAGCTACTCATACTAGTGTTCATCACAACAATATTCAAAATCATCACAAATCGTAAAAACAAAAGGAAGAAAGGAAGAACTCGATGTTGAATTATCTTCCTTGCCTCTTGCTTCTCTTTTTCTTGTACTAAACTATGAAAACCTTGATAATCAATCCTTGGGCGAGCTTCACCTTCTACAAGTTAAGTGAATTTATCCCCAGACTTCTAAGTTTACCCCTAAAAATTAATATTCCAGAACTGGGCTAGCGCGGCTGCGCTAGTGGCCGAACTAGTGGCCTACCATTCTGCCTCGACCATCTGGGCTAGCGCGGGCGCGCTAGTGGATGCGCTAGTGGCCGCGCTAGTCCAGGCCTTCATTTCATCTATTCTTTTTCTCATCTTCTCGCGTACTCAGCTCCTAGGGGTTTCTTTGCTTCAATGTAGCTCCAATCACAGCTTTAAGGCCTCATATAAGCTCCTCACTCCTGCAACGTGTGAAATTCACAATTATAGCCCATTTTTAATCATTTAACTATATTATAACATTGAAACATAATCAAGCTGGGGCATAAACAATCGCCAAATTACATAAATCTAGCCTATTATCAACACTCCACACTTAAATCATTGTTAATCCTCGAGCAATCCGCCACACTCTATAGAGGTTCCTTCACTAAGCATTATCCCCTAATGCATCACACCGAGAAAAAATCACATAAGTTACGCCTAGTAGTGAACAATCCTAGCCTCAAAAGTCGACTCTCATATGCCGTGCGATATTCATACTTTCTCAAGCTACTCTACACAGAAGTCAATACTTGTCTTTCCTTCATGAAGCACATGCCCTCACATTCACACAAGAGAGTAGTTCCACATATAATGATATTTAGAACAATTAGGAACTTAGATAGATAAAATTCGCTCACTCTCAAAAAGAACATTCACATGCCACAAAGATGCACCATAGGCTAGCTCGTAGTGTACTACTCTACTAATCAAGCCCACTCAATCTAATATCAATAGGACTTTACTTGGTTGTAATATAGGCTAAGGGACAGGTGACTAACCTCCCTAAGCACTTTTTAATACAATTACATTAACATTCAAAACCATACATATGTCAACCAAACATTCCACCACTTTTACAACAACCCCACCCGTTAGGGGCAATTATAACAAACCACCACTTAGTGATTACTACCTTTACTCATTTTTTTTATAAGTGGTGCTTATTCTTTTCCTTTTCCAAACACTGCACCTTTTCTCTATTTCAACAATTCCACTCAAAAACCAAACTACTACCCCACACTTTTGCTTTTGCATAATTTTAATACCATTAAAGTACTTAATGGAGGTACAAGGGTTCAAACAGAAGACTATTCAAACAATTGGGTAAGGTTCGCATTGTGGTTGCCAAAGAAACATGCTTATAGGCTCAACGGGGTTAACTAAGATGTATTACAATTAGGTGGGTTTACTTTATAAGTCTGGCACAACAAAGAAATGCCTTTATCACTTCTCAGACTGAATGAAACTACTATTTCTCTTTGCAAACACACGGGAAAAAATGTGAATCATGGAATACAATAAAACTCACACACACATGGCATATGACTCATTCCAGATTGTCTTATCAAGACATTCTCTTCTGAGCATTCAAGTCGGTGACAAACATACAATTTAAGGCACTTTAGTAAGAATCAACCACTGGGACTAAGCGTTACACTCTAGTGTCTATTGTGTTCCGGTATATCAATGTTGTGGATTCTCTTTTGATTTTAGCTCATAGCCCGTTAATCCAAACTAACAACTAAAAAAAATAACCTAACAAAAACTACATACACCCGGTTCAAGCTAAACCCTTGAAAAAGAACCGTGGCCCAAAGAAAAACCAAGGGGGAGTTACTACACTACTTAAAAAAATAAAAAATCTTTTTGGTCTTTTCTCTAGACTTACTTCCCTCAAGAAAATTATCTAAAGGATCTGTCATTAGTGTCACACCTCCTTTTTCACTACAACCGGAAGGTGTAAATGAGTTTTTTCAATTAAAGGACAATCGAAACGGGATTATTATTAAAAAATTTAGAGTCTCCACTTGGGAGATTTATGGTGTCCCAAGTCACCAGTTTAGAATCCCTAATCAAGGAAAAATTGACTCAGTTTAACAGTTCGCGAACCAGAAATTCGAGTAAGGAATTTTGTTAATCCGGGAGAAGGTGTTAGGCATTCCTAGGTCCCGTGATTCTAGCACAGTCGTTCAACTGTCATATCTGGCTTAATTATCTGATTTTATATAATTATGAACCTATGTGTAAATTTTAACTTTAACCGCTTTTATTCATTTTTAAGAGAATTGCAACATCGTTAAAACACGTCTCGAACCACGTCACATAAATGCAACCATGGTTTTTGACATATTTTAACATCGTTGAGATTTGAATTTGGGTCACATAAATGCGCACCCGAATTTAGAAAAGTAATATTATTAAACACGCACCTAAAGCAACTGCGCATTTGCACTTTGCGAGGGCCATGGAATTTGCTAAATGGCACGCCTCGGAATTTAAGGAATAATTCAAGATTAAAATGAGGGTCACGTAATTGTCATTTTTTGTTTGGCATGGCGCACCTCAAAAATACTCGACTTAAAGGGTTTTATACTAATTTAAGAGGGCCATAATTATTTCTATTTGATATGGCACGTCCCGAGGCTAACTTTGAGAATCTGATTAATTAGAAAAAACAGGGCAAAATGGCAAAATGAGTCCAAACCTTATTAGCGGTTTTTTTTTTTGTTTGGGCCCAAGATGATCCCAAATTTCGCGGCCCTGGAATTACCAAGCTCGGGACTCGACATCGATCCCCCACAGCCTCCGAGTAATGAGTGAAATGACAAAGGATCAAAGCATATTCAAATAGCTAGTCGAGGAACTACTATGTACACATCCAAATGCCATAATTTCGAAAGCAATTAAAGGTCTGATCCTGGGGAACCATACAGCATGTAACTATGAATTTTCAAAGCCCTAAGTCAACTTCAATTAAACCTCACATTGATAGAACTTGTAGGATTAAAAAAAAGCTATGATTTTAAAATTATCAAATCTGCTCAATTAACAAGTGAGCAACAGTAAACAATTACGAATTATTTTCACACCACTAAGTTCAACTAAGTTTTCCTTACTACTAACAGTCACCAAACAAGTAAATCAGAATCTAATTTAATATGAAACCCCAAAATTATGCTAAAATTATCAACATAATTTAAACACTTCACACTTAGTCGAAATTAAATGTCATGAACAATGTATGCTTATTAGTCATGGTTGTAATGTTAATCAGCAGGAGAACAACTTTGAAACACCACATGCACTTTGATCCCAGATAGGAATTCAATCCTATATACATATTCCATTGCTCATCTACAAGTCCTACTCACACCACTTCTGAATATGCAATTTACCTTAAGACTAAATAATTAACTATGACCTCAAATCAGATTCATAATATTCAAATATCAGCTCATGTAACACTTATCATTACCTATTTACATACATAATGTTTAAAACAGTAGGAAACAGAGAAACACTAGGGTAAGCACAGTTTGTATTCCATCAAGTCTTCACTTGAATTACACAGTCAACATGGCCAGAGAAATACCTGGAACTTAAAAAGCAAAACAGAGAAATGAAGAATCAGCAGTGGAATCAATAGCAGGGACAGGAACCAGCAACACAACTAGCCCAGAAATAATTGAGAAAAGACCAATTTAACCTAATTTTGAGCCCATAATGATATCACATAAATCTCAGAACCAAAATCCAACCAAAAGTGAACCAAAACTCGAATACCAAACAGATTCAGCTCATTCTTTAACCTGCAGTTGCTTAAAAACCATCTCAGAAATCAATGTTACCAGAATTCCCAAAGATTTTTAATAGAACAGTGATTTTTCTTTGTGTTTTAGCTGTATGCTTTTTTGTGTATTTTTTATCTCCAAATCTTGCCTTGAAAGGCAAGAATGCTAGGCTTTATATGCAAGCAAGATATGGCAGCCTTCTCACTTTAGTCTTGCACACTTAGTCCCTCTTGAACTTTTATTTTAGACTAAGCAACCCCCCAATTCCTGACTTTTTACCCAAGTTTTAACACTACTAACCTGAAATTCACTAAGTCACCTCTATTAGAAGCTTCTAAATCAGTTGCAAAAGATTCCCTGACCTAGAATTCCTAGACTAACCTCCCAGCACCCTGTTATTACTTTTCAAAACCAAAATGGGTCAAAGGACCCAATGGCCTAAGCCCCAAATTGAACTGGGCTATCTTTTTTCAAATGGGTCGATAATGACGAAACCCAAGCAATGAACTACCCAACTAAATTCTATAAGCATCAGGAAGAACAGGAAAACACAAATACTGAAACGATTTCCACACTCAAAACCTAAACTAAGTTACCGACTAATTAACACAAATATGCAGAGAATTAACCAAGTTATTAAATCAAAACGACCTAATTAAATCAAACTAATTGTCCAAACAAAAGATGAAATCAAAAATTCTAATCAATCTCATTACCCAAAATTAACGGACCAAAAACAAATCAGAGAACCGGATTTGGGGAAAATAAAACTAACGAGGGACATAAGAACATAACTTATTCTCCACCAGAAAATCAGTCGAGTCTCAATTGAATCGACCAGAGAAAAAGAAAGAGAGATGAGGAGGAATGAAAATTGAACTAACACTCAACATGAACCAAGACAGAAAGAAGAACTTACCAATTTAAGTTCAAAATCATCAGTCACATCTGCTTAAACCCCAAAATAGTTCAACTCGCCTACTCTTCGACGAGAATACATGAGTAGCATCATTTGGAGGTCAATCAGACCCTGAAAACTCAGAGAACTTTGGAGGGATGAACTTGCATGGCTGCAAAGATCTTTGACCTTTAGGTATGAAACCCTAAATTTAAGATTCGAAGGGTTTGGAAGGTATTCGAAGGAAAATATTGGTAGATTTGGGTTGAGGAGGTCGGGGCGAGCCTATGATGTTAATCTGGGGCATTTGGAGGTGGCGCAGCCAATAATGGCGCTGGAGAATAGGGGCGGCGGGCGTTAGGGTTTCAGAGGGAAGGGGTCTCTGAAAGAGACGAAGAGGGGGGGTAAGGGGGTTCCGACCATTATATACTAATTGATCCAGGCTTCCAGGCCATTGGATCAAATTAACCTCGACGGCCTGGATCTCTTCTGTGAAAAATGTGGTCATTTGGTGAAGGATGGAAACGGACCGGGTATAGGAGTGGAATTGGGTTGGGTTTGGGCGACTTGGGGGAGGCCTGGTCTGGTATTTGGGCTCAGTGGAAGAGTGAAGATTTGGGCCAAAAGAATCCCTCTTCTTTCTTTCTCTTTTTCTTTTCTAAACTCTTTTAATTCCCTTATTATTTTTTTTTCAGAATTAATACAAATCCTAAAATAATTCTAAGAAACTAATTAATTTAAATAAAGTCCCTAAATAATAGCTAACTCAATTAATTAGAAACAAATTAAAAGGAAAACTACTTAAAAACTAAGGTGCAAATTACACCATTTATTTTTTGTGATTTTTTATTTTTTATAAACAATCAATTTGTTAATTAATCCTACAATGCAAAGTTAAATCCTAAATGCAAGATATTTTTTGTATTTTTTTATGAGTTAAAATGCACAGACAAAATGCAAACAATTAACATAAAATGCCACAAAAATTCACAAAATTGTAAATACTAAAAGAAATTATTTTGTTTTGAAACTATGTGAGTTAATTCATATAGGGGAAAAATCACGTGCTCACAATCAGGAAGAGTCTCCATATTTCCTTTTTTTATTTTTTTTATTTTTATTTTCTCGACTTAGTCCCTCAAGAACCCCGCCAAAAGAGATCCGTCGTCGGTACAAGCCACTTACCTACTTTAAACTTACCAAAGAAAACTATTAGTCAAAACACCAAAAAAATCAAAGCAAACCAAAGAAACATCAAACAATCAATTTGTACAATTACATACATACATTGAAGTATCCCCCACCCCACACTTTAAATGTAGACATGTCCTCATGGAATCAAAATTTAAAGAACAGTGAGGTAAAAGAACTTCTCTGAAACATCACTCCTGATCGGAGACAGTGTCTGGGTTCACATTGCAAGCACGACCCAGAGCTCTCAGCCAACCTAAAAAATTTCTTCTCCAACTTCACCTGACGGTCAGCCACCGCATCTACGTGAGTACCCAAATCAGTCACGGAGGAATGCAACCCGGCTACCTCCTGCTCCAAAGTGGTAAAACAGGACCCTCGGGCAGCTCCAGAAGATGTTGCCGTCCCGGATGGTGCTGCAGCTACTGCACTGGGCTCATGGGCCTGTGTTTTGGCCCCCACATCCTCCTGCTCGACCTCCTCTTCCTTCGAGTCATCAGAGCCACTACTATCCTCCCTACCTGCTGTTGCTGGCTCCTACCCGTGGTTACCTTGTCAACTCGAAACTTGCGGTCTCTTGGTCCTAGCCCATCCACAGGTAGATTTTCAAGCACCCGAGCTTGCCTGCAAAGCTAAGTAACTAAAGAAGGGAAAAAGAACCCATACCTTTTGACGGGGCATCGAATGAACATTTCCTCATGCATCACTCTGGACATATCGAAGTCAAGACCATTGATGAAGTACCAAATCAAAGTAGCTTGGGGCCTATTTACCTTCGTAGTGTTGGAGGACAGAATCAGATGGTTGTTAATCATAGACAACTAGATCTTCCCTTCGAAGGTTAGTTCCGAGGAGTGAAACTTCTCACCATACTGCATCCAGACAACCTCTTTCCCAAGTACACAGATTGTTTCAAAGAATCGCTCTCTCTTTACGTGTGTTGGGTTACGGCCATACCCATAAAAGTCATCATAATCAACCACGGGAGGGGGCAGCTGGTACGCCTTCTGTATCACCTTAATAGAGGCATTCACCGCCTTTCGGTGCACCATGACTACGCCATTGTCATGATCCAACACATTGGCGTAAAACTCTCTAACAACCATTACATTGCCCTCCCCTGGCTTATTAATAAATGTTTGCAACCCTCGCCTCACCAGCTCAATGTACATGTGAGGGCAGTGTAGCTGGACCGAACCGATGTCAATACCCCTCTCCGCAATCGACTTTTTAGAGGCCTTCTCCGCGAAGCGGTCTTGAGCCTTGGCCGATACAAATCTGTTACTATCAAAGGAGCGTACAGGGGTTGCCCCTCATATCCTGGACGAGGCGGCTTGGCTGCTAGAAGATGCACTTGTGGCACGGCATTTTCGAGATGGAGCCATAGTACCTAAAAAACGGGAACACATTAGCATAGCCCAACAGAAAATTATGACACAATGCGGTTACTTAGACTTCACACGCATAAGTGGTCACAACCTACATAATTCCTTCACTAAGGCCTTTCCACAAACACCTTGTGGGCATTAGGCACTCACAACCCATTTCAAACAATTTATAACATCAACCCACCATAATATCTTCCCAAACTCGCAAATCAAGTGAAGCAATACCCCACCAATCTCACCACCTACAACACTACAACATATGTTACCAATTCTACTACTCAAAAACACAGAAAAACAACTACAAAAATGCACACTAAAACAAATGAAATTCTGCAAAACAAATTGAAAGACAAAGAAAAAAATGGAACAAGAGCAACATACCTGTAGTGAGAGAATGTGGGAAGAAGAAAAGAAAGTGTGGGGTGTGGTTAGGAATTTGTAAGAAGATGGGAGAGGAAGAGGAGGAGTGAACGTTGAAGAAGAAGGGGTTAGGGTTGGAAAAGGTTTGCTGGGGGTGTTTGATTTGGGCGGTGGGTTTGGGATTAAGGAGGGGGGTGTTAGTTGGGGTAATTTAGACTAAGGGAATAAAAAAATAAAAAATAAAGAAAAAAACTTAACGTAAAAAAAATTTGGACTCAAATCAGAAGATATAGCACTAAAATCATCAGAATTTTGGGCGGACTAGCGCGGTACGAGTGCGGCCGCGCTAGCCCCAGCAGAATACTACCCAATATGCGAGACCACTAGCGCAATCGCACTAGTAGCGCGGCCAGTAGCGCATTCACAAGCACGAGCGCGCTAATGGTTTTGAGCCCAGGCAGAATGTTTGCCCATATGTGCGGCCTGTAGTGAGGCCAGTAGCGCGGGCGCGCTCTTGGGCAATTTTTTTTTTCATGTTTTTCACCTGTTCTTACCACTGTCGATGGCCTTATCACCCACCCATTGTCACCTGCATTGGTTAGCACGTTGTAAAAACTCACAATTAACAACTACAACTATCGTTGGGTTGCCTCCTAAACAGCGCCTTAGTTAATGTCATGGTACGACAATTACAACAATTCAATGGGTTGCCTCCCATCCAGCGCCTGATTTAACATCGTGGCACGACCTCTGAGATTTTGTCAATTGGATTTCTGTCACTTCTTTTGGTTCACTCATACCTACATATAACTTCAATCGCTGCCCATTGAATCTAAACGTGTAAGAGTCTTTCTCCGAGGCAATTTCCACAGCTCCTGAGGGGAATACTTTGACCACTCGAAATGGACCAGACCATCGTGATTTGAGCTTTCCCGGGAATAACTGTAGTCTTGAATTATAGAGTAATACCTTGTCTCTGGGGTTGAAATATCGCTCCACAATATTCTGGTCGTGCAATCTCTTCATTATTTCCTTGTACAACCACGTGCTCTCAAAAGCCAGATATCTGAACTCGTCAAGCTCATGCAATTCAGTGATTCTCGTTGTGCCCACAGCCTCAATGTCTAGGTTCAGCTATTTCAGTGCCCACCAAGATTTATGTTCAAGTTCCATTAGCAAGTGGCAAGCCTTCCCAAACACCAACTTGTATGGTGACATACCAATTGGTGTTTTAAAAGCAATTTTATAAGCCCAGATTGCGTCATCTAGCTTATTCGCCCAATCAGTTCTTATGGCGTTTACTATTTTTGTCAACACACTCTTTACTCTCTATTAGACATTTCCACCTGGCCACTTGTCTGCGGATGATATGGTGTTGCCACCTTGTGACGCACATCATACTTTGTGAGCAGCTTCTCAAAAGCTCGATTATAGAAGTGGGTGCCTCCGTCACTGATTATGGCTCTCGTTGTCCCAAAATGGGGGAATATGTTCTTCTTTAAAAACCCCACCACTGCTCTTGCATCATTAGTGGGAATGCAATAGTTTTCTACCCATTTGGACATATAATCTACAGCAACAAGTATGTACTTATTGCCAAAGGAGCTAACGAAGGGTCCCATGAAGTCAATTCCCCAGACATCAAACACTTCTACCTCTTGAATCGGGTTCGTGGGGATCTCATGGCACCGGGAAATGTTCCTAGTTCGCTGACATTCATTGCAGCCATTCACCCATTGATGCGCATCTTTGAACGCTGTTGGCCAAAAGAAACCGACCTCTAGCACTTTTGCAACTGTCTTAACTCCTCCGAAATGCCCTCTATATGATGATGCATGACATGCCTGCAAAACAGAAGATTGTTCTATCTCAGGGACACACCTCCGAATCATATTATCAACACATATTCAAAACAGGTAAGGTTCATCCCAATAGTACATGCGGCAGTCATGATAAAAAAATCCTTTTGTACTGAGGACAGATCATAAGGAACTACGCCACATGCCAGGTAGTTTGCAAAGTCTGCATACCATGGCACTTCCTCAAGATTGGCCGCAAACAGTTGCTTGTTTGGAAAGGTTTCCAGATTGTCCTCAACCTCATTTGAATTTTCAGCTCCCTCAAGTCGTGATAGATGATCAGCGACTTGATTTTCTGTGCCCTTACGGTCACAAATTTCAAGGTCGAACTCTTGGAGTAACAACACCCACCGAATTAGGCGCGGTTTAGATTCTTTCTTCTCAATCAAGTACCTGAGAGCTGCTTGGTCAGTGTATACAATTACCTTAGAACCGATCAGGTATGATCTGAATTTATCAAAAGAAAACACCACCGCCAACATCTCCTTCTCTGTCACAGTATAGTTTAGCTGCGCTCCACTTATCATTCTACTTGCGTAGTATATTGGATGCATTAGTTTGTCTTTCCATTGTCCCAGCACTAACCCCACTGCATAGTCACTGGCATCACATATGAGTTTAAATGGTTGCTCCCAGTCGGGGGCAACAATGATTGGTATTGTGACCAGCCTCTTTTTTAGCTCCTCGAATGCTACCCTGCAATCATCAGAAAACAAGAAGGGGTGATATTTTTCTAACAACTTACAGAGAGGGTTGGCAATTTTGGAGAAGTCTCTTATAAATCTCTGGTAGAAACCGGCATGCTCGAGGAAGCTCCTGATTGCTTTGACTGAAGTTGGAGGTGGCAACTTTGCTATCATGTCAACTTTCATGTGATCCACCTCAATTACCTTACTTGACACCCGTTGCCCCAAGACTAAGCCCTCATGTACCATGAAATGGCACTTCTCCCAATTAAGAACTAGGTTAGTCTCAATACACCATCTCAGCACACAAGTCAGATTTACAAGACACTCATCAAACGAGTTTCCTACCACTGGGAAATCATCCATGAATACCTCCATTATGTCCTCCACCATGTTACTGAATATGGCCATCATGCACCTTCGGAATGTGGCGGGTGCATTGCATAGGCCAAAGGGCATCCTCCAGAAGGCATAAATGCCATACGGGCAAGTGAAGGAGGTCTTCTCTCTGTCCTCTAGTGCAATGGAGATCTGATTGTACCCTGAGTACCCATCTAGAAAATAGATGTGTGACCTCCCTCCCAACCTGTCTAACATCTGATCAATGAAGGGAAGTGGGAAGTGGTCTTTCCGAGTGGCTAGATTTAACTTCCTGTAATCCATGCAAATTCTCCAGTCGGTGACGGTTCTCATAGACATCAGTTTATTGTTATTATTCTTAACTACCGTTATGCCACCTTTTTTAGGTACACATTCAACCGGGCTAACCTAGCTGCTGTCAGAGATTGGGAAAGTGATTCCCACATCTAACCACTTTAACACTTCTTTCTTCACCACTTCCTTCATGTTGGGGTTCAGCCTTCTTTGGTGTTCCCTGGAAGGTTTGTAGCCCTCTTCCAACAAAATTTTATGCATACAGTAGGCGGGATTGATCCCTTTTATGTCTATCATGGTCCACCCAATGGCAGTCTTACACTCCCTGAGTGCCTGCAAGAGTTGTTGTGCCTGCACATCTAACAAAATAGATAAGATAATAACAGGTAATGTGGATTCAGGGCCAAGGAACTCATACCTGAGATGGGCGGGCAGTGGCTTCAACTCCAGCTTTGGTGGTTCTTCAATGGATGGCTTGGCTGGAGGAGTTTCTCTATTTTCCAAGTGCAAGGGCTCAAATTCAAGAGTTCTATCCCAGAACCCTCTGCCTCTAATGCCAACACCCATTCTGCCAGTTCTTCTCCACTAACCTCATCTAAATTCATCAAACATGCAGCAAGAGGATCCTCAATAGTCGGTATCTAATCATCAGTATCTACGATTACATCCACGGCATCAATAAGAAAGTAATTGGCAAATTTACTTGGTCGCCTCATAGATTTCTGCACATTGAAAGTTATCTCTTCGTCGTTCAATCTCATCTTGAGCTCCCCAGTATCACAATCAATGAGAGCTCTCCCAGTGGCCAAGAACAGCCTTCCCAAAATTACGGGAATCTCCTCATCCACTTTGCACTCTAAGATCACAAAATCTGCAGGGAACACAAATTTCCCTATATGAATCAACACATCATCCAGGATACCATAGGGTCTTTTTACAGTCTTGTCAGCTAGATGCAACAACATAGAGGTGGGTCTATCTCTTCCGATCCCCAGCCTCTTATAAATCGCCAGGGGTATAAGATTTATGCTGGCCCCTAGATCACATAGTGCCTTAGCAAAAGCAAAGTTACCAGTAGTGCATGGAATTTAAAGCTCCCTAGGTCAGACAGCTTTTCAGCAATTGGTCTAGTCACCACTGCACTACAGGTCTGAGTAAGAGTAATTGTGGCCAAGTCTTGAAAATTGAATTTTCGGGACATTAAGTCCTTCGTCATTTTGAATACCTAGGCATCTCTTTCAAAGCATCAATCAATAGAATATTTACCTTGATTTGTTTCAGCATCTTCAAAAACTTTTTGTATTGCTCCTCTTTTTGGTACTTAGACAGCCTCTGAGGGAATGGTGTAGGAGGTCTCTTCTTCCCAATAATTTGGGATTGCTCTTTATTAGTTTCCACCTCAACTACTGGTTCCTGGGCTGTCTCGGCTTCTTTCTCAGCCTCAGTCTGAATGTCATTTTCTTCCTGGGCAGGCTATACTATCACCTCTGTCAGGTTCGTTGGCTCATCCAGCTCAATGGGCACTGGTATGAGTGTCTCAGCCTGTCTGGTTTCTCGAGCCCTCTCTTGCTCTTCATCCATCCATCAGCTGCTTCGGGCCTTGATCATTTGGATTTATCTAGGTGTCTGCAGGTAATGTCCCATGAGGACGATTGTTTTGAGACATCGAAATTTGGCCCATCTGCACTTCAATATTCTTGATAGATGAATCATGTGCATCCACTCTCTCACTAATTTTTGCATTATAGCCAACAACCTGCTGCATCATTGCCTCAATTCTAGCAAACCCATCTTTCTGCCGTCCAACAACCTGTTATCCAACATGTTGCTGTTGAGGAGGGTGATACCCCTACTGCTGATTCTAATTGTTGTATCCATGTGGCCTTTGGTAAGGTGCCATATTATTACGGGTTCTCATACCTCCTATGTTTCCATTATTGAACTGTGGCTGGACTGGACTGTATGGTTGCTGCTGCTGACCCCAATTTTGACCACCTGTCTTTGGCCTCCATAATTAGACACATAATTCATGTCTTCAGGGTAGTGATGATGATCAGGTTTTGCATTCCACTGGTTACCAAATGGCTGACTAATGCAAGATGTGTATAAGCCCCCATTAGTAGTGTCTACTATGTGTACCTGCTGCTTCTGCCCCGACTCTTCCACCTTTTTTGTGAGTATACTCATCTGTGTCAATAAGGTGGCCATATTTTCAGCCATAGAGTTGGATGGATCTAGGGGCACAGAGTGAACCACTGGGGTGATAGGTGCATTTTTGGTTATCCATCCTGAATTCTATGCCATCTTGTTAAGCAGATTCTGGCCATCTCTCCATGTTTTGCTCAAAAATGCTCCACCAGTTGAAGCATCAACTATGTTCTTTACACTATCTGACAACCCCATGTAAAACCGCTGCCCCAACATCAGATCTGGAATACCATGGTGTGGACATATAACCAGCATCCCTTTGAAGTGTTTCCATGTTTCATGGAGTGTCTCCATTGGTCTTTGTTTAAAAGTCAAAATTTCATCAACAAATTGAGAAGTCTTGTTGGGTGGGTTGAACTTATTGTGGAATTGCTTGACTAGCTCCTCCCAAGTTGTTATGGAATTTATAGGGAGTGAGTTTAGCCAGGTCTGGGCAGCTCCTGTCACTGTGAATGGGAACAAGAAAAACTTGATTGCTTCCTGAGTTACGTTGGGCTGCCTTTGGATTTTGCAGATTGACAGAAAATTCTTCAAGTGTTGCTGAGGATCTTCGACTTGTGACCCCAAAAACAATCCTTTGTTCTGCAACAAGTGCAGCATGTTATTCGTGATTTGGAATGATTCAGCCTGTATCTGCGGCACTACAATTATTGTGGCCAGATTTTCAGTTATGGATTGTGCCCAGTCATAGAGAGCAACCTCTGGCACAGAAGGTGCCTGTGGTGCTATAGGTGCAGGTGGATTGTTTTTGTGGTCTCCCATGTTCGGTTCGAATTGTTCAATTATTTGTTATTGTTTGCTTTTCCGGTTGGCCCGGTTCAAGGCCTTACAAATTTTTTCGGGATCTGAGAGAGCTTCAAATACTTCACCAGTTCTCGCTGAGTTTCTAGGCATGCACCCGTACAACCAAGTCAAAAAACGTTAAAATTTCAATGTATAGATTGGGTATAGATAAAACTGACTACACTAAGAATTTTTGTATTTATTTCAATTGCAATTGATAACACCGTTAATTCCCAGCAACAGCGCCACAATTTGATCACGCCCAACTATGCCGTATAAAAAGGACACGCGGACGTTGCAAATATAATCTGAGTATTTAGCCCAGAGTCGAACCCACAAGGAATTAACCTATCAATTACTTTAGTTAGACTTACTAAATTCCACGAAATCAACTTCCCAAATATTGTGAATAACAATTGATGGTATTTCTACTAACTACAAATGACACTAAATAAACAGCTAAAAACTAACTATGATTAAGTTGTAAACAATTAAGAGAAGGTTCTAAGGTTATGATTTCCCTATTGATGGAATCCATTCCGGTTATGCTTCACATAGAATTACCAAATCATCTATATCAATCATGAGCACTGCTCTTACCGTAAATCTCTCCCGAGTAATTACAATAATTTACTAGACGCTCTCTCCCGAGTTACGCTAGCTGGCTTTGTTTATTACAACTCACTTTAGATTGCACCCAAGGCTTCGTTATCCAAATCCCGCCTTAAAACCCGCAGTTATAGATCCCTCTTATACTTTGCGAGTGACGTTGTTCAGCAATTACCTAAATATGCACTCTCTTCCGAGTTATGCACACTAAATAGGCATAGCTAATTGAGGATCCTATCAATTAACTACAACAAGCACGTAGTTGAACAAATAGAGATTAAACTGGCAAACTATATTAACATAATCAAGAAGTTCATCCTTCAATAGGTTTCATCAAAATCCTAGACTAAATATTTAGCTACTCATACTAGTGTTCATCACAACAATATTCAAAATCATCACAAATCGTAAAAATAAAAGGAAGAAAGGAAGAACTCGATGTTGAATTATCCTCCTTGCCTCTTGCCTCTATTTTTCTTGCACTAAACTATGAAGACCTTGATAATCAATCCTTGGACGAGCTTGACCTTCTATAGGTTAAGTGAATTTACCCCCAGACTTCCAAGTTTACCCTTGAAACATAATATTCCGAAACTGGGCTAGCGCGGCCGCGCTAGTAGGCGCGCTAATGGTCGCGCTAGTCCATGCCTTCATTTCATCTATTCTTTTTCTCGTCTTCTCGCGTACTCAGCTCCTAGGGGTTTTTCTTGCTTCAATGTAGCTCCAATCACAACTTTAAAGCCTCATACAAGCTCTTCACTCCTGCAACGTGTGAAATTCACAATTAGATCCCAATTTTTATCATTTAACTATATTATAACATTGAAACATAATCAAGCTGGGGCTTAAACAATCGCCAAATTACATAAATCTAGCCTATTATTAGTTATCATCCATGTGATGTTCCTCGGGATGCGTCTTATCGTATTGTGGAGGGCCCTATCGCCCTAAATCTAGATGGAAGCCTCACTTTCTTTGTATGCTTTCATCACCTGTTATTATTAAAACTGTAGTTAAAATTTTCAGATTTACTATCTTCTTATGAGTTAGCTAAATATGATTAACATTCATTATTTCAGCATCTTACCCTTTTTAGTTACTTATTTTCTATATTATATCCCAGACATATTTTTAATATACTAGTATTAGTGTACGCGCTTTGCGCGTGTACCCTATTTCACTAAAAATATTTATTTAAATTTTTCTTTGAGTTATAAAATAAAAATATAAATTACTGAAGATGATGAATATTGATTGTGTATAGTTGATTATATTTTATTCAATAAGAATCCTTTTTCAAGTAGTAAAAAATGATTAGGTAAAAAATTATAAATGCATGACATGTTCCAAAAAGAATGAAAATCCTTTGCGGATGTCAAAGAATTAAGAATCACTTTTATATCGTAAATAAAATTTACTATCGAAAGACCTTTTAAAATTCATAATAGTTGTAGTCAAGAAACCCACTTGTATTCAGCAAAATTTATCATTATACACAATTGTTAATATCTTATAAGTTCTCTTGTTGGAATAATTGATTACTTTGGAGTATATTATTTGTTTATGATGAATATTCTAAGAAATTATAATGGTTAATTTAAAAAATTTGAAAGCTAAATATATAATATCGAATATGTTATAAATATATTATATTATGGATATTCATACTCCGTTGAAAATAAGCTTCCTGAAGAAGCTTATCCATATGGGACCCCGCCGTAAATATGTTTATCTATTTAGTACTATATTGGAAATAAGCCTCCTGAAGAAGCTTATTACTTCGGTACCCGATTATGGATAAGTATTATTCCGGGTAGAAGATTATCTATACCGAGTATTAATAAGTTTATCCTTTCAGTATCTGGTTATGGATAAATATTACCCTGGGTAGAAGATTATCCATACCGGGTATAATAAGTTTATCTTTTCAGTATCCGGTTATGGATAAACATTACCCCGGTAGAAGATTATCCATACTGGGTATAATGAGCTTATCCTTTCAATATTCTGTNAGTCTTTATTTTATAACACGTTATCAGCACGAGACTCTGCCATCTCGAGCAAATACTTTGAAAGTATCCGAGGTACGAACTTTCTTTTTCTATATAATGTCAAATCTTTCTAAACTTGAATTTGTAGCCCTGGATATATCGGGCAAAAGCTACATGTCTTGGGTGCTTGATGCTGAAGTTCATCTTGATGCGATGGGTCTGGCAGATACCATCAAAGATAAAAATCAGGCATCAAACCAAGACCGTGCCAAAGCAATGATATTCCTTCGCCATCACTTTGATGAGGGCCTGAAAATGGAATATCTTATTGTTAAAGATCCACTCATACTGTGGAATAATTTAAAAGATAGATATGATCACTTGAAGATGGTCGTTCTTCCACAGGCACGTTATGATTGGACTCATCTAAGGCTACAAGATTTTAAATCTATC
>MU710604.1:56657-76252 GCA_026770625.1 Nicotiana glauca | reverse complement strand
TTTGGCCCTTTTAAAGCAGTAATAATTGGTTAATTGGTTCTTAGACGCCTAACTTAGTAACGTTTTCAAACTTTATCCTTTGATAAAACTCTTTTAAACCAGTGTGCATCTGTCATAAAAATCGAGTTTTTTCTTCAAATTTGCATGTCTTTTCTTATACAGCTTCTCTAATGTTCTGCCTAAATGCATTTCTTCACAAAACAGTCCCTGAACTCGTTGTTTAAATCAGTTCCGCAATTTACTCTTTAAAGTCTTGTCTCTTATGGATTTCAACAACTACTCTTTCTGCATGTACAATTGAAACAATTCCCCGATCCTTTTTGAAATTCATTTCTTAAATGCTGTCCTAAGTCTACGGTCCCCCTTTTCCTTTAAAACACTTCTGCATTAGTTACTTTCTAAAAATCAGTGCTTTCTTTAGATGCCTTAATATCTGACAACTGTATCCGAGTTGCCTAATGCAGACTTTCTGCCTAAACACATGTGTTGAACTAGTCCGCTCGCTGCTTAAATTTAATCTAAGACCAAACCAGTATTTGTTAACGCATGCTAAACTAAATGATTGTTTCATTTCTGGGGTTAATTTGAGCCTAGTATGACTATTTGTTCTCCCCTTTTACTTGCTACTTCTTTTGAATGTCGAGTAGAATTTTATCCTTTAAACTCTATAAAAGCCTCCATCCCTTTGTTTCTCTTTTAGGATTAGAAGTCCTAATACCCCTGGGACTGATAGGATTGGGACGAGTAGTAGCATGCGGTAAGTAAACGATACCGTTCTATGCTTTAATACCTTAACGGTGTGGGAAGGGTAGACATGAATATGATGATTACACGATAACTCTATGCGTACAATCAGGTACTGGTGTTGTGCGAATGATCCATGTAATGTATAAACCTATGACCCCCTCCCTCTTTATTAGTTTGTTATTTTCAGATTTTATTTCAAAAGTTGCCCGAACCTTTTTCAAACAGCCGTTTCTATTTGTTTCCCTAAGTTATTTGCATCATTATTTGATCTCTCCCCTTATTGCGTATCTCTTCTTAAATTGCAAAACTGTTATCTTCTAAATTTCAGCATCTTCACATTTTTTTTACACTTTTATTTGTAACTGTTTTCCTGTATTTGCAATGCTTGTTTACTTATTTGCTTGCATTTAAAGTCACAATTGTAGCATGGCCGGGAACCACACTAGTGGATCTTGAGGGGTGCCTAACACCTTCCCCTCGGGATAATTTCAAGCTCTTACCCAACTCTGGTTTTCATCTTTAATTCTTGTTAAAGTATCCTAATGCACTATAATCATTAGGTGGCGACTCTCCAAAATCCAAAACCCAATTCCCAAATGGAAATAGAGTTGTCTTCCTAAATATCGTATACCCGATTCCGTGAGGAAAAAGGGGGCGTCGACAGCATGGCGACTCCGCTGGGGATTTCCTTTAGGCTTTTACCATTGCATGCTATACGTGACTTTATTGCCTTCTTTTATTGCTTTTATTTAATGTCTTTATTTGAAACTGACTTGTTTCTTTTGTTTATTTTATTTTTTTTAATTTCACCGCTTTTCCATCAATGTTGCTGTATTTTTTTTTGAGCAATCATTGTAACTTTATTTTATGAACGTGAAAATACATGTCAATTTGTTTCATCCTTGTAAATTGCATCTTCAACATCATATTTCACTCGTGCCAGACAAATACTATAGCAACGCTTATAATGAGTAGTTGCGCACTTTCAATACTATCACCCCCTAAATTTGGCAAAGGCGTATTTGCGGTAAAACCAGTCGATCAACGGTGTAGTCGACGGTTCCGTGCCTTTCCCTCTTGAGTTGGCCACTCAAGGGTACCAGTCTAGCACTTCAAAATAGAAACCTTACTCCGTTAAACTGTACATGCATCATGGTCAAAACTAGCCGAGTCTGTTATGTTGTCCACATAATGACTCATTAAAGATAGCCTTATCCAAAGTCCACCGGGTTTCGTTGAAACCCAAACGGACGCCTTCACGTTCTGTGCATGTATTTGGAGAACTTAAGTGCTTTGCTATGCAAATTACTGATTTAAATAGTCGATTCTGGAGGGGGGGTAAGGGCCTAACACTCCGTTTTGCGGAAAATGAGGCACGAAATCCCCAGATTTGGCATGGTAACCAACATTCATCCAAGGCTGCTGAATTGGTGGAATGACCTCCACTCAAGTGATCAAACAATCGTCCGCAAGTACCTAGGGAATCTGCCTTCTCTCGTAGAGGTTCAGCCTAACAACAAAATCATAGAAGCTGCAACGTTATTCTGGGATAGCGACAAATCTGTGTTCCGCTTTGGTGATTTAGAAATGACTCCTTTACTTGAATAGATAGGGGGTCTAGCTGGAATTCCTTGGGAGACTCCGGGTTTGCTCCTGCCGAAAAATCGCAAAGGAAGGGTTTCCTTAAGATGATGGGATTGAAGAAAAACCCAGACTTAACCTGTTTGAAAGACTCCTACATCCCGTTTGACTATCTATATGAGAGGTACGGCTATAGCAAGTCATACCGCACCTATTCAGACGAATTTGCTATCACCTCATTGGGGCATGTCCATAGAAGGGTTTTTGTCTTCATGTTTTGCTTTTTGGGGATGATCGTGTTCCTTATGAAGAAGGCTAGGATCCATACCAAACTAGCCATGGTAACCAAAACTTTGATGGAAGGGATTAGTGGGCAGACTTTCAGCATAGTGCCCATGATCGTCGCCGAGATATACCGCGCCTTGGACAAGTGTCAACAACAAGGTAGTCATTTTGAGGGTTGAAATTTATTGCTTCAGTTATGGCTCATGGAACACCTCCAGAAAGGAGAATACTGACAAGAGATTCTACGCAGAGATTGGGATGATCATATTGCCTTCCACCAGCCAAGGCGTATGAATTATATGCCTAGAATGTTCGCACAGCTAGAGGATGCCAGAGGATGGGTGGAATTATTTGAAAATCTAAAAGAAGACCAGGTACAGTGGATGTTTGAGTGATTCCCCGCAGATGAGTTCATCGTTCGATCCCGAGATGCACCATTTCTCATACCGATTGGCTTGAGGGGAACTTATCCTTACGTTCATCTCCGAGTCATGAGACAAGCTGGGAGAAAACAAATCATACCGAAGGTCGATAAGACAAGTCACCTCAGGGCTGATTTCCAGGATGACGATAGCCCTCACCGGTGCCAAGCTCAGCAATTGTGGCATTGCAAGATCGTTTTGGAGAAAGAATCCATCGAGCCAGACAGGTACCACGCCAGTTATGTGCCTCATTATTTGGGTTGGTTAGAAGACAATGGCATGGGTCAGCCAAGATCCGTTTGGGGTCACAGAATTATTGACGAGTAGGCTGAAACACAGGCTAAGTATAATCAACTGCACAAGAGAATCCGAGAGTGTGAAAGTGAGCATCAGGAAATACAAGAAGCCCGTCAGAAATTGATCGAGGAGTGGAAAGAAATGACTGTCAGCGCCAACAACTGGTTAGGGTATTTGGAGCGGGGTCTAGTAGGGCTGGAAGGAATGTTCATCAAGAGGATCAAAGACTGCCAAAACGCTGAAGGAAATGCAGGTGGACATCTTGCCCGAGCCTACTTACTGTTAGGACTACGCGGGTTGGTGGAGCTGTTCGAGGGAGACAAGACTGCCAAATCTGGGGAAGGTCCTTCTGGGACCAAATAGTTAGGAATCCTTTATTTTGCTTTAATAATGTAATAAGGCCAATGGCCACTAGTGACATTTACTTTATATTATTTAGAGTCGTTTGGATTCGTCTTATTTTTATCAATAAAATGAGGCATTTAGCATTATAAGCTCTCCAAAATTATTTGTCGTTAGGCCTATCTCGGGCACAACGAGGCACCAAAATTAGGATACGATTTATATTCTCGCACAATGTTTTTAAATATTGCAACATTTTTCCTAATAACCCACACTAACTTGTTACCTTTTTTTTGTTTTTCTTTTATTTTTATTCCCCTCCCCAAAGGTTAGTTCGTGCATTCTGGCACCATCGGTATATTCCACAAGATCCAAGGGCCCTCCGCCTCCTCCTCCTCCAAGTCTTGTCCGGAACAAGAACAAAGGAAAAATAGAAAACACAAGTGCTAGAAAGGAGATTGAAAGGGAGGAAACTTCTCAGGGTACCCCAACTGCTAAGGGAACTGCTGCTCATCTTGAACAAAAATTGCTGAAATTCCAGGAAGAGTTGGACCAAGTTCGGAACTTGGCAAGCCTATCATTCTCTCTTGCTACTCCTGATGTCAACACCTAAAATCCCGCACCTCCACAAAACACCCCGCAACCACAAATACAACCTACTCACGTCCAAACCTGCAACACATGCAACAACGCTCAATTACTCATCCCCGAGCCACTGAACACCACAAATGACCATCTCCAAAACACTCCTATCTTTGTGAAAACTGTACCTCACTACACCCAACCGATCTCAAATGCACTTGAGTCGGATGTCAAAGACTCCATCATCAGGAACTTAGCAGCTGAGCTCAAGAAGTTAACTAGCCGGGTCCAGGGTGTCGAAGGTAGCAAAGGCATTGAGGGGCTGAACTATGAAGACTTATGCATTCAGCCAGATGTGGAACTTTCGGAGGGGTACAAACCTCCCAAGTTCGAAATGTTCGATGGAATCGAAGATCCCAGATTCCACCTGAGGACCTATTGCAACAAGTTAGTTGGGGTTGGAAGAGACGAGAAAATTCGCATGTTCATGAGGAGCTTAAAGGGAGATGCACAATACTGGTATATCAGTCAGGACCCCAGGAGATGGACGAGTTGGGTAGGCATGGCATCAGAATTCATGGATAGATTCCGTTTAAATACGGAGAACGCACTGGATGTGTTCTACATACAGCCCATCGAAACATTCTGCGAGTATGCTACTCGTTGGAGGTCAGAAGCTGCAAAGGTCAGGCTAGCCCTGGAAGAAGAGCAAATGAATAGGTTCTTCGTCCGGGCTCAGGATCACCAATATTACCAAAGGTTGATGCTGATCGAGGGTCAAAAGTTCTCTTATATCATCAAACTTAGACAAAGAATCGAAGAGGGCATCAAGAATGGTATGGTAACAAATCTTGAAGCATTGCAAGCCACCAATAAAGCTTTACAAAATGGTGGCGCGTCCAAGAAGAATGATGTAAGTGCCGTGATGATCACACAGGGAGTCAAATCACCACCAAAATACAACACTTACCCATCACCTCCACTTACATATCAGCCTATCCCAAATTACCAAGCGCCCGCACCCTCCTATCCACCTCCCGTTTACCAGTCCCCTCCGTCTCTCACATATCAACCCACCTCACCTAGATACTCTCAACCAGCATCTGTTTACCAAGCTTATAATGCTCAACCCTCTCACTATCAATCACCACCCACCCGTCAAAATTTTTCGAGGCCCAGACCAAATTTTGACCGGAAACCTCCTAGACAATACACACCCATCGCTGAGCCAATTGACCAACTATATGAGAGAATTAAAACTGCTGGTTATGTCACTCCTATCCCAGCCAAAGCTCCAGAAAATCCCTCCCAATGGATCAACCCCAACAAGACCTGTGCGTCCGGCATGAAGGGGCACACCCTTGACAAGTGTCGTTCATTGAAAGACAAGATTCGCACTTTGATCGACAATAAGGTTATCGTAGCAAAGGAGCCCGCTCCTAATGTTCGTAACAACCCTCTGCTTGACCACAAAGGTGGAGACATTCATATGATTGAGATCGAGGATGATTGAGACCCCAAAGGGTCGATAGGTTTGATTGCTGATGGGGATGAACCAAATAAGCCAGTGGTTACCCTTAACCCAATTGTTGTGCAGAATGAGCTCTCCAAGGACGATGAAGTGAATATGTCTGTACCTCTTGAATTTGAAGCGACTCCTTCTGCAAAGGCGTCCGGGCCGATTGAAGTTGAATTTAGGGTTCCAAAGGCACCTACACTCTTTGAAGTTGTTGTGTTACCACCAAGGGCGCCTATTCCAGTAGCAATGACTGACATAGCACCATTCCACTCGAATGTCATACCATGGTATTACACTGGCGAAGCTAGGAGAAAGGGAAAATACAGGCTAAGGAATACTCGGTCGCTGAACAATTGAACAAAACACCAGCACATATATCTATCCTGGCTCTTCTGTAAAGTTCAGATGCTCACAAGAATGCCTTAATGAAGATACTGAGCGAAGCCTATGTGCCCAGCAATATAACCGCGGGTGAGATGGCGAATATGGTGGGGAAGTGCTAGAAAGCCACAAAATAACCTTCCACGAAGACGAATTGCCGCCAGAGGGTTTGTGTCATAACAAGGCACTGCACATCACTGTGTAATGTGAAGATTATTTCATCACCAGAGTCCTGATCGATGGAGGATCCAACCTCAACATATTCCCACTTGTAACTCTCAGAACTTTGGGAAAAGGCCTACACGAGATCAAAGACGGGGCTATCAATGTCAAAGCCTTCGATAGCTCCCAGTGATCTGCTATTGGAGAAATAAGCATGTGCTTGCAAATGGGACCAACATGGTTCGACGTCGACTTCCAAGTGATAGATGTCCTGGCATCCTACAACTTGCTGTTAGGACGCCCTTGGATCTACGGTGCCAGATCCGTAGCATCGACCCTGCATCAGGCGGTAAAGTTCGAATAGAATCACCAGGAAGTGATCATTCATGGAGACGGTAGTAATCCTATATATAGTCGCCAGACCATCCCAATGATCGGGGATAGAAGGAGAATAGGCGGAGAGACATACCACCATATCGAAAGGTTCAACGCTGTAGACAAAGACAAGTGGTGGGACAGCAAGATTGAAAGCATCCTTAATTGGTGTAGGTACGAGCCTGGAAAGGGACTCGGTAAGAATCTCCAGGGGATCACTAAGTCCATCACACAGAAGAAGCATGGCACTACCTTTTGTTTAGGATACGACTATACTTGGAAAAAATTCCAGAACTCGTCGCCACCGGGGCGCGACCCCTACTATCTATTGGAGTTTCTAATACCTAGCCTGGATCAAACCTTCCAGCAAGCAGATACTATATATGGGTCCGAAGAAGATGAAACATTGGCAGCCATGAAGAATTTGTTCCTAGAGGATGATGATATGGAATGTTGTGTTCTTTTTTAAGAGGAGGGGGAGGAAGGCCCTTCCATACAGGCCGCAAGCAAAGGAGACCGCCTCAGCAATTGGTCAATTAGGACCATCAGGGCCCGGAAGGCTTCGGGGTTGCAAGGCTAAACAAAAGCAACATGCATCTCATTTTTAGCTTACTAGTTGTCTTTATTTCAAAAAGAGCTCCGATGTTTCAAACAATTATGGATTTAATCAAAGCATTTTGGTTTATCATATATATCTTGCTTATTATTTTCTCTATCATTTACTCTATTTTATACACCATTACTATTACTTATCTTGATGATGAACCAACGACTGCGACTTGCAATGAAAAAACACAACAAAAGGACATAGATTCAGAAGAAGATGAAATACCTGAAGAGGTCGTCAGAGAGGTTGAGAATTTTGAGAATAGACCTGAGTCCAACCTGGAAGAAACTGAGGTCATTAATTTGGGGGATGCAGGGAATGTCAAAGAAACTCGCATAGGTCTTCACTTGTCTCCATTAGAAAAGGAGGAATATACAGAATTTTTGAAAGAATATGAGGACATATTTGCCTGGTCGTATGATGATATGACTGGCCTCATCACGGCCATTGTACCTCATAAGTTGCCAACAGATCCAGCTTGTCCGCCAGTAAAACAGAAGCTCGGGAAATTTAAACCCGACATGAGTTTGAAAATCAAAGAAGAGGTTACTAAGTAAGTCAAGGCTAAGGTTCTCGAAGTGGTCGAGTATCCAACATGTTAGCCAATATCGTGCCAGTACCAAAGAAGGACAGGAATGTTAGAATCCGTGTCGACTACCGGGATCTCAACCGGGCCAGTCCCAAGAATGACTTCCCCTTACCAAACATACACATTCTTATCGACAACTGCGCTAAGCATGAGTTGCAGTATTTTGTTGATTGTTTTACTGGGTATCATCAGATATGGATGGATAAGGAGGATGCAGAGAAAACGGCTTTCATCAAGCCATGGGGAATGTATTGCTACAAAATGATGCCATTTGGATTGAAGAATGCTGGCGCCACCTACATGATAGCCATGACTACTATCTTTTACATCATGATACACACGGAGATCGAGTTATATGTGGACGATGTAATCGTCAAATCCAAGAAAGCCACTGATCATATGGAAGATCTGAGAAAGTTCTTCAACAGACTGAGAAGGTATAACCTGAAACTGAATCCCGCCAAGTGTGCATTCGGGGTTCCTGCCGGAAAACTATTGGATTTCATCGTGAGTCGTCGAGGAATAGAATTGGACCCATCAAAGGTCAAAGCCATCCAAGAATTGCCACCGCCAAAGAACAAGAAGGATGTGATGAATTTCCTGGGGAGACTCAACTATATCAGCCGGTTCATAGCCCAGTCCAAAGTCATTTGTGAACCCATCTTTAAAATGCTAAAGAAGGACGCTGCTACTAGATGGACCAACGATTGTCAGAAATCCTTTGACAGAATCAATGAGTACTTGTCAACGCCACAAGTCTTGGTTCCGCCCGAGCCAGGAAGGCCCTTATTGTATTATCTTGCAGTTTTGGATGGAGCATTCGGTTGTGTTCTAGGACAACATGATGAGACGGGAAGAAAGGAGCAGGCCATCGACTACCTCAGTAAGAAGTTTACCCCGTACGAGACTCGGTACTCCTTATTAGAGCACACCTGTTGTGCTCTGACTTGGGTAGCTCAAAAACTGAGGAATTATTTCTGTGCTTAACCACTTATCTCATATCCAGGATGGACCCGCTGAAGTATATTTTTCAGAAGCCCATGCCCACTGGCAAGCTCGCCAAGTGGAAAATCTTGTTAAGTGAGTTCGACATTGTTTACATTACTCAGAAAGCAATCAAGGGTCAAGCCAACGCAGATCACCTCGCCGAGAATCCTACCGGCGGAGAATACGAACCCCTGAAAACGTATTTTCCTGATGAAGAAGTGTCCTTTGTAGGAGAAGATATTGCGGAATCCTACGATGGTTGGAGGTTGTTTTTCGACGGGGCTTCCAATTTTAAAGGAGTTGGCATGGGGGCAGTCCTAGTATAAAAAACCGGACAGCATTACCCGGTATCCGCCAAGCTCAGGTTCCCTTGCACAAACAACATGGCTGAATATGAAGCTTGCATCCTGGGACTCAAGATGGCCGTTGACATGAACATTCAAGAGTTACTACTGATCACGGACTCAGACCTGCTCATACATCAACTTTGAGAAGAATGGGCAACCAAAAACTCTAAGATACTTCCCTACTTGCATCACATACAGGAGTTAAGGAAAACATTCACAAAGACAGAATTTCAGCACGTCCCCAGGGTCCAGAACGAGTTCGCTGACGCATTGGCTACTTTGTCATCCATGATCCAGCATCCAGACACGAATTTCATTGATCCCATCCCAGTGAAGATATATGATCAGCCAGCTTATTGTTCTCGCATTGAAGAAGAAGCGGACGGAAAACCATGGTTCCACGACATCAAGGAGTACGTGACAGCGGGAGAATACCCAGAACTTGCCAACGCCACTCAAAAGCGCACACTCCAGAGATTATCTAACAACTTCTTTCACAGTGGGGGAATCCTGTACAGGAGGACTCCCAACTTGGGTTTACTAAGGTGTGTCGAAGCAAAAGAAGCATCTAGACTATTGGACGAAGTGCACGCAGGGACCTGCGAACCACACATGAATGGTTTTGTCTTAGCAAAGAAGATACTCTGAGCAGGGTATTTTTAGATGACTATTGAATCAGACTGTATCCAGTATGTTCACAAGTGCCATCGCTGTCAGATACATGCAAATATTATAAAGGTGCCTCCAAATGAGCTTACTGCAACTAGCTCACCGTGGCCATTTGCCGCCAGGGGAATGGATGTTATTGGACCTATCGATCCTACCGCATCAAACGGGCATAGATTTATCCTGGTGGCAATTGATTACTTTACTAAATGGGTTGAAGCAGCATCATACAAGGCAGTGACTAAGAAAGTTGTGGCAGATTTCGTCCGTGATCGTATTGTTTACCAATTTGGGATTCCAAAATCAATCATCACCGATAATGGTTCCAATCTCAACAGCAACTTGATGAAAATAATGTGTGAGACGTTTAGGATCAAACACAAGAACTCTACAGCCTACAGGCCTCAGATAAATGGAGTTGTACAGGCGGCCAACAAGAATATCAAGAAGATAATAAGGAAGATGGTCGAAAGTCACAAACAATGGCATGGGAAGTTAGCACTTGCTTTGCTGGGATACCGCACCACGGTCCGCACATCAACCGGGGCAACTCCCTACATGCTGGTTTATGGTACAGAGGCAGTCATTCCAGCCGAGGTAGAAATTCCCTCCTTGAGGATTACACAAGAAACAGAGTTGGACTACGCAGAACGGGTAAAGGTCGCTACGAGCAGTTAGCCCTTATAGATGGGAAAAGGATGAATGCAATTTTGCCACGGTCAGTTGTATCAGAACAGAATGTCCAAAGCCTTAAACAAGATAGTTAAGCCAAAAAGTTTACACCGGGGCAGTTGGTGTTGAAGAAGATATTCCCACATCAAGATGAAGCCAAGGGGAAGTTCTCTCCCAACTGGCAAGGTCCGTACATGGTTCACCGGGTTCTAACTGGAGGAGCCCTTATTCTTGCAGATATGGACGGAGAGGTCTGGACCAAGCCAATCAATTCAGATGCAGTAAAACGATACTATGTGTAACCGCTTATGACCCCCTTTACGATGTAATCTGAACTAGGCCTGACCTGATTCCCGTTTAAGAAGGGATACATAGGTAGACCTATGGGTTCGGTCAAAATTTAATAAAAACCTCATTTCCCCCAATTATTGGAACTGGGGTAGAATTCTGAGGAGGACCCTCAAAATTCCGAAGTTGGTCTTCAGCCACTCATCACCAAGGATGTCACCTCAGTAAACTGGGGCAGAATTTTCAGGAGGACCCTCAAAATTCCGAAGTTGATTTTCATTCGTTCAACGCAGCCGTCAGAAGTGCCAGCCTAGTAAACTGGGGCAGAATTTTGAGGAGGACCCTTAAAATTCCGGAGCGAGAAAGGCTCTCAAGTCACAAAGTTACTAAACATGTTACGCAATCATATTGAACCGTCGTGCCTGTTCGCATTTGCTATCGGCACGCAATATCCCCAGTAGCTGCAACATCACAATCAGTTACCAGCTATCAGCTAAGAATCCTCATCTTCTACATTGCATAAGGCTACCTTTCTGCCTTCGGAGACTAAGCATTGTCTCCATCAGCATTTTTTGCATTGCATAAGGCTACCTTTCTGCCTTCCGAGTCTAAGCATTGTCTCCATCCGCATTTACTGCATTGCATAAGGCTACCTTTCTGCCTTCCGAGACTAAGCATTGTCTCCATTCGCATTTTTTGCATTGCATAAGGCTACCTTTCTGCCTTCCGAGACTAAGCGTTGTCTCCATCTACATTTCCTGCATTGCATAAGGCTACTTTTCTACCTTCCGAGACTAAGTGCTGTCTCCATCTGCATTTCCTGCATTGCATAAGGATACCTTTTCTGCCTTCCGAGACTAAGCGTTGTTTCCATCTACATTTCCTGCATTGCATAAGGCTACCTTTTCTAGCTTCCGAGACTAAGCATTGTCTCCATCTGCATTTCCTGCATTGCAAAAGGCTACCTTCTGCCTTCCGAGGTTAAACTCTACCTCCACTTGCATGGCTGAAATTTCGCCACCTTTACTTATGTCTTGCAATCGGCTGAAATATCGCCAAACTTTATTTAAATTTCCCTGCCGGCTGAAATATTGCCATTTACATTTCTTCCATCTGCTGAAACATCGCCTGTTTTATTTAAATTTTTTTTGTCGACTGAAATATCGCTATTTACGCTTTTGCATCGGCTGAAATACTGCCAAATCTTGCATCTCATGGGCTAAAATATCGCCAAACTGTCCAAAGGCGTCATCGTTCGGAGGCATCATCTTCATAGCCCGAGAACACTATGCATGTCACGCCCCAAAACCGAGGGACACGACCGGTGCTCAAATGGAGGACCCCAGTCAAGCGGACATGGAATTGCCTTTCCTATCCCACGCGTTACCCCGTGATTCCAATATACGTTATTCTTTTGAAATTGCAATTTAAGACTTAAGCATAAACTTACCACTTGAGTTCATTTCTAATTTTTGTGATTTTTAACATTTGATACCAAGTACTTGCAAAATACATACAACATTTACCAACATGGACCACGATTCCGAAACGTACAGTTACTACCCAAAATACTTTTATACACCACCCACATTGTGTCTACTGAGCCTCTATGAATACTAGGAACTCAACCAATACTTGTCGGCGACAAAGCCCCGTCTATACCTTACAATGCACAATAAACTCAAAAGAAGGTGGCATGAACCACACATGACCCCAAAAGGAAGTGGGGCTCACCAATGCAACAGATGGGATGGAGAGGAGTACTACTGTCGGTAGACTGGAGTACCTGCTATAGATCCACCTACAATCATAATACGAATGTAGCACCCCCGGCAAAAAGGACGTCAGTACATTTGAATTGTACTGGTATGTATGAACAAACTTTACCCCTAGTAAGATCAATCACTATATAGATAACAAAAAGTAATAGAATCAACAATCAAATGCACTTGAAAGGTANTTATTACCTCGGCCACCCTTATCACCACAACCCACACCTTATTACTTCATGTTGCGGCGCGCAACCCGATCCCACCGTACAAGTCACATTTCACATACAACACAAGAACAACAACAATTCACAAAGAACAACAACAACAATTCTTAAAGAACAACCACAAGAATCCACAAGAATTTCCGTAGCCATCAATACCATTTCCATCTTATTCAACAACTCATATGCATTTTATGTCACAATGATAATTGCCCACGATAAGCCATATATGTTATTACCACAGTTATTCCAATTGCATCAATTACGATTTCTTTCCATCATTTGTTTCTCAGCTCTTGCCACATAACACTTTCACAATCACAATTGGTTTATTGCCAATTACTTACACCATTATATTGGGAAAACTTAACCAACAACGTTCAAGACATATTAATCACAAGAATTCATGAAATAGGCCATCTTGCCTTGACACCCGTGAAACAACCAAAATTCACAAATAGTTCACATAAATAACACGTACCAATTTCTTGTACTCCAAACAAGTTTATTTTACAAAGGTTAAAGTTAGCCATACATACCTAAAATTCTCCCCTTAATGATACTACAATGCTCCAATACACTTAAGCAATTTCAATCTACAATACAATATTCAACATGACCAATATTAGTAACAAATTCCATAACTTATGCCATTTAGGCATATTATCAAACACCTTGTAGGTATCAATCTTACCAGCTCATATCTATAGTATTGGTTCATCCAATTATCACTATTAACCAACAATTCATCCCACCATTTTTCTTCAAAAATTTATACTCCTAACATCACATGTGTGATCAACCATTCACACCCAACCAACAAAATTCCATCAAATAATCATCTTTAAATCCCTACCATGGTCATGTATTTAAATTGGGAATTTATGGCTTCCAATCACCATACCATAGGTTGTAATACATGATTCATACTCATAATTCCATAATAACTCCATATATGTAAGTCTAAGGTGTAGGATTACCTCTTGTAGACCAAATCTTGAAAGACAACTTTGGGGTGTTCTTGAGGTTTAGAAGAAATCCTATGAAATTCAATCAAAATCATGTTGTAACTAGTTATTGAGAAGTGAAATCACCATGAAAACACACTTAAAAGCTTACCTTAGGAGTGCAATTGGGTGCCTTGGTCGAATAGGGGGTGTTGGGGAAGCCCTAGGCTTGAGAAATGACTCAAAGTCCGTCATTTCCCGTCCTTAGGTATATTTACAGGCCTGACACTAGCGCGCTCGCGCTAATCCCGCGCTAGTGAGGCAGAAGATAACTCAATTAGCGCGGGCTACTAGCGCTCCCGCTCTAAGGCCGCGCTACCAACACATGCCTAGTAAAATGATCATAACTTTCTGTATACACCTCCAAATGACGAACGGTTTGTTGCGTTGGAAACTAGACTCTAAGTGATTTAATTTGATAGGTTTTGGGTCACACAACTGCTTATATAATGGTAGATGTGATCGTTTAAAGTAAGGTATTGTGCGCACTCATCTACAGATTTCGTCTAATATGCAATTTTCCAACTTGGCTTAGACTTAGGCCTCTCCTTAGACCCCAATTCACTTCTAATATGACGTATACGCTTATCAACATATCCAATTAATATCCATAATATTATAAATCCTCATTTGCACACGAATTAAAATAATTTAGCCTACCTTGGCACGACGAAATTTTAAATTACTCGAAAAAATTTCTGGGGCCTTACATTCTCCCCCCCCCCAGGATCATTCGTCTTCGAATGAGGATTGAGGTCCATTCACTAGACATACTCATGTAACTTTAGCTTGTTGACATCATGAAATATATCAATAGCCCGAATTTGGCTAACTTCATAATTTTTTTTGAAAATTTCGCCAGAGTTTCCTTTGTAATATGGACATATCCACCTATCAGAGAGCCCCCGAAACATATTTCCAAGACCATTACACAGTTTTTGTTATCCCTATAACAAGTATAAAATTCATTCCCTAACAACTCATATATATTCAAACACTTTAAACAACTTACAATTAGCTCGTTCTCTTTATACCACAATTTGTACCTGGTTCAATCAAGGTCATTTACTTTCCACACAACTGGGTCACTTCAATGAGCCTCATACATTCCAATCGCTTTAACATGCCAGAAATGCTTCAATTAACCATTACCAATCTACACTATCATTAATCATTTACCTACCACATAAGTTTCACAAAATTTTCATCTCCTTCAAGGGTTGCACATTACCCAAATAGCAACAACATTTGCAATCTGGCACACATTGGGAAGTTACACCAATAAGGCAATTTTGGGAAACTGGGGTGCCTTTGCACAAATCTGAACACTACCTCAAATTGCTTAAATATAATCGTTCGCACGATCACTACTAGACTTGTTCGAACAACTGGGGATATTTCTCTTTCATTTGTTTTTCCGCTTCCCATATGGCTTCCTCGACTTGTTGACTTCGCCACAATACTTTAACTAAAGCAATTTCCTTGTTCCTCAATTTTCGGACTTGCTTATCAAGAATAGCAACCGGAACCTGTTCATACGATAAGTCTTTACTCACCCCAATAGTCTCAACAGGCACGATGGAAGATGGATCTCCAACCACTTTCTTCAACATAGACACATAGAACACCTGGTGCACTAATGACATCTCAAGGGGCAACTCCAGCTTATAAGCCACCTCTCCTATCCTTTGAGCGATCCGATATGGCCCAACATACCTTATGCTCAATTTCCCTTTCTTCCTAAATCGCATGACTCCCTTCATGGGAGATACTTTCAAGAATACCCAATCATCTATTTTGAATTCCAATTCTCTTCGACATACGTCTACATAGGATTTCTGACGACTTTGAGCAGTTTTTTTTCATCCTCTCCTGAATGATTTTAACTTTTTCCATAGCCTGGTGCACAAGATCTGGCCCCAACAGTTCTGCTTCACCCACTTCGAACCATCCAATCGGAGACCCACACTTCCTTCCATACAATGACTCAAATGGGGCAATCTGAATGCTGGCATCAAAGTTGTTATTGTAAGAAAACTCGACAAGAGGTAAATGGTCATCCCAACTACCTTTGAAAGCTAGAAAATAAGATCGCAACACATCTTCAAGTGTCTGAATAGTCCGCTCTACCTGACCTTTAGTTTGCGGATGGAAAGCCGTATTGAGATTTACTTGAATACCCAAACCTTGCTGAAATTTCCTCCAAAAGTTTGTTGTGAACTGAGCCCCTCGATTCGAGATTGTAGAAACTGGAGTTCCGTGAAGTCTGACTACTTCCTCGATGTACCACTGAGCATATTGAGTCGATCTACAATTACCCAAATTGGGTCGAACTTGCATGTAGTGCACGGTAATCCTACCAAAAAAATCCATAATGATCATTTCCCATTTCCACATTGAAATTTCTATTCCTTATAACAATCCTCTAGGCCTTTAATGTCCGGCCTTCCCTTGCCGACAGTTCGTACATTTTGCCACAAAGTCCGCCACAGTATTGGATTTTCCCAGGTGATATAGAATATCGATGTCGTAACCTTTGAGTAACTACACCTATATTCTCACCCTCAAATTAAATTATTTCTGTTCGAAATTATATTGAAGGCTCTTATGGTCCGTGACTATATCAACATGGACCTTATACTAACAATGGTGGCATATCTTTAATGCAAATACCACTGCTGCAATTTCTAAGAATTTTTTTTTCCTTGATTCTTGAGTTGTCTGGAGGCATAAACTATCACCTTAATACCTTGCATCATTAGTGGAACGTCTTTATCATATTCCTCTTACATAAGACCTCCCACGAATTGAGTTCTACTATAATTTCCCAAATATGGTTACAATCTCATGTGAATAATTCTACTAACTCTTCCAAATTCTCAACAAAAGATATCACTAAATGAGTTTTCTCCTATGACCTTCTATCTCAAATGAATAACACATGCTAACTGGCACACATACCCTAATAACACCACCCTGCATGACATTGTATCAAATATAAGGTAACATTGTGCTCCGACCTTTCTTATCCAACCTCTTCTCCCCATATGTGCCTTATAGAACTTAAGAAACCGCACTACTTCCCATGTGAATATTCTCACAATCCCTATTTATGGTTAAACACTGCCCAAAATACATATCAACACCCTTTATATGTATATAATTTAGGAAGGGTCAATGGACCAAAAAGGGCATTCTCTGAAACTTAAGATCCTCCTCAATTCTTCAATGACTTTTGGTTTTACTCTTAAATGTTAGACTTAGTCCACCTGATTCTATCCTCGATGAGTAACTCACTTCATTCCCCATATTGTAGCTACCAATAGAGTTCCCTGATATTGCGTCTTAGGAGTTACCATGCTAAACATGTCTGGTCTGTAACAAGCGTTCATCCTCTTTCAATCTATTCTGAACCTTATATTTGCCCTTTGGGTAGATTATGTTGTCTTTCCCTTATTGATCACCCTTTGTCCTGGACAATATGCTAGTACCATCTTTTCCTTATAAGTGGAACTTTTATTCCCATTCTATTTTACGCATAGTACATAATTGATAGCCTTATTGTGCCGCACACTTGTCTACCTCCCGTGAACTTGTAATATCATTGTGCCTGGTTTAGTGAGTTTATCATACCACAACTACACCTCCAGTAGTCTCACTTTCCATTGTATGTAGACATGAACTATTTCTAGATCCTTTAGTTGATATTTGGTGTCACCCAAGTCGGTTGCATTGCGGTTAGTCCCTTATAATTGTTATTAACAGTTGTTCTCTAATCGTGTCAACCATTTTCATGCGCAATATTTTATGATAACCATGACCATCTCAATTTAAAGGTTTTCTCCCCATTTTTTCTCGCCTCATTCTTCCTAGTTAGTGAACAGCCACACACTCTTCCATATGTTATGTGGTCTTTTACCTTAGGTATTTCATCCAGCTCACCTCTTAACTCTCATTAGGATACCTGTGGGAAAGTGTGTTCGTCCGCATATCACTTAACACTTATCTATTTGTAAGATTCTTTAGAGGCTCTCCATCAAGCCCAAATACCATCTTGGGTTATTGTAGCATCACATTTATTTCTCCCACTCGTTCTGCCTTTCTTAATATCCCAGAACATTGGTTAAATCACATATCTATGATTAGCCTATTCTAAAAACTCGCAATCTTTCACATTTGACTTATGGTACTTCCTTGGGTTCCCTTGCTCCTGGCCTTCTAACAAGTATAAATTCCCTTTACAAACATACTCTTATTTTCTAGGATCGTTGACCCTATCATTCACATTGCCATGTGTGAAGAATTTACCTTCCTTAACCTTCCACCTTCTTGGGGTACTAGTTGTCTATGATTTGCAAATCTTTTCAGAGAGTCATGTTACCCATTATCTCTTTTCTAGACCATGCATGTCTTCAACAAAATATTCAAACATCATAGCTACATGGTCTCACTCTTGTTTCATTGTATTCAAGTGGCCTCACGACGGCCCTTCCTCCCCTTCTTGAGGTGAATGTCCTGGATTTTGACACAAGTCTTGAATTTAGCAACTTTAGGGACATATGCCTCATATATCTATCCCTCAAATATATATTCAACTATTAGGGAGATTTAAGTCATCGTAGTATTAATCTCATAAGTTCCCTACTCTTATTCAGCCACGTAGGTATGGGATTCCAAGTTCCCATGTCAATGTCCTTTATGAGTGTAATACAACTTCGTACATTTCTGGGTCCTTATAAAGTTCGTAGTACAAGGGTCTTCTCATCTTGGGTTTAATTGAGTCTCATTTCATAACTTCTTACCTCAGGTGAGAGACTTACACTCTCATCATTAATCGCTTGGTCATTCTCTCATATATCACGTGCTTATATAACCAATTTTCTTACACACCTTAGGATCATTTACATACTTCTCGCACTAACCACGTGTGCTATTCAAGCTTATGTCTCATTTATCAAATCAATGCTTTTTTGGGAGAGTAATCACTTTTAACACATTCTCAAATGAAGTATACTTATGGTACTATGTACTTATACTATATGTCCATGCTGTTCGCTCAACAAGATACATGTGCCATCTCCTTAATATCCATGTCTTTCCCCATTGGTCATGACATATGACAACATTACTTGAAATAAACGAAAGAGCATTTAAACTTACCTTGAATCTCAATGCACGAGTAAGAAAATAATCTTATGTCAAGATTTATCGCACGATTTGGAGTGTTGAAGAAGGGTAATAGTCCTAAATGTCCATGTAGCCTCCAACTTATAGATGTGGTCGACAACACAACGATAAGAAGGACTCTACTAGACACGGCTCCGAGACATCCTAGGACACTTTAAAACCTTAAGCTCTGATACCAAGTTTGTCACGCCCTAAAACCGAGGGACACGACCGGCGCTCAACCGGATGATCCCAGTCAAGCGGACCTGGAATTTCCTTTCCTATCCCACACGTTACCCCGTGATTCCAATATACATTATTCTTTTGAAATTTCAATTTAATACTTAAGCATAAACTTACAACTTGAGTTCATTTCTACTTTTTGTCATTTTCAACATTTGATACCAAGTACTTGCAAAATACATACAACATTTACCAACGTGGACCGCGATTCCGAAACGTACAGTTACTACCCAAAATACTTTTATACACCACCCACATTGTGTCTACGGAGCCTCTATGAATACTAGGAACTCAACCAATACTTGCCGTCGACAAAGCCCCGTCTATACCTTACAAT
>MU710604.1:0-55717 GCA_026770625.1 Nicotiana glauca | reverse complement strand
CCAAACAAGTTTACAATCTCTCCTTTTTCCCCTTCAACATTTTCACATCAATGATTTCACAATCTTTTTCATAATTTCATTTCAATAGTGATTTCGATCAATTTTCCACCCTTATTACCTCGTCCACCCTTATCACCACAACCCACACCTTATTACTTCGTGTTGCAGCGCGCAACCCAATCCCACCGTACAAGTCACAATTCACAAACAACACAACAACAACAACAATTCACAAAGAACAACAACAACAATTCTTAAAGAACAACCACAACAATCCACAAGAATTTTCGTAGCCATCAATACCATTTCCATCATATTCAACAACTCATATGCATTTTACGTCACAATGATAATTGCCCACGACAAGCCATATATGTTATTACCAAAGTTATTCCAATTGCATCAATTACGATTTCTTTCCATCATTTATTTCTCAACTCTTGCCACATAGCACTTTCACAATCACATTTGGTTTATTGCCAATTACTTACACCATTATATTGGGAAAACTTAACCAACAACGTTCAAGACATATTAATCACAAGAATTCATGAAATAGGCCATCTTGCCTTGACACCCGTGAAACAACCAAAATTACCAAATAGTTCACATAAATAACACGTGCCAATTTCTTGTACTCCAAACCAGTTTACTTTACAAAGGTTAAAGTTAGCCATACATACCTCAAATTCGCCCATTAATGATACTACAATGCTCTAATGCACTAAAGAAATTTCAATCTACAATACAATATTCAACAGGACCAATATTAGTAACAAATTCCATAACTTATGCCATTTAGGCATATTATCAAACACCTTGTAGGTATAAATCTTTCCAGCTCATATCTATAGTATTGGTTCATCCAATTATCACTATTAACCAACAATTTATCCCACCATTTTTCTTCAAATATTTATACTCCTAACATCACATGTGTCATCAACCATTCACACCCAACCAACAGAATTCCATCAAATAATCATCTTTAAATCCCCACCATGGTCATGTATTTAAATTGGGAATTTATGGCTTCCAATAACCATACCATAGGTTGTAATACATGATTCATACTCATAATTCCATAATAACTCCATATATGTAAGTCTAAGGTGTAGGATTACCTCTTGTAGACCAAATCTTGAAAGACAACTTTGGGGTGTTCTTGAGGTTTTGAAGAAATCCTATGAAATTCAATCAAAATCATGTTGTAACTAGTGATTGAAAAGTGAAATCACCATGAAAACACACTTAAAAGCTTACCTTAGTAGTGCAATTGGGTGCTTTGGTCGAATTGGGGGTGTTGGGGAAGCCCTAGGCTTGAGAAATGACTCAAAGTCCGTCATTTCCCGTCCTTAGGTATATTTAGAAGCCTGACACAGCGCGCCCATGCTAATCCCGCACTAATTCCGCGCTAGTGAGGCAGAAGATAACTCAATTAGCATGGGCTACTAGCGCTCCCGCGCTAAGGCCGCGCTACTGACACATGCCCAGTAGGCCACGCTACTAGCGCTCCCGCGCTAACTTTCTGTATACACCTCCAAATGATGAACGGTTTGTTGCGTTGGAAACTAGACTCAAAGTGATTTAATTTGATAGGTTGTAGGTCACACAACTACTTATATAAAGGTAGATATGATTGTTTAAATTAAGGTATTGTGCACACTCATCTATAGATTTCGTCTAATATGCAATTTTCCAAATTGGCTTAGACTTAGGCCTCTCTTTAGACCCAAATTCACTTCTAATATGACTTATACGCTTATTAACATATCCAATTGATATCCATCTTATCATAAATCCTCATTTGCACATGAATTAAAATAATTTAGCCTACCTTGGCACGACGAAATCTTAAATTACTCGAAAAAAATTTTCGGGGCCTTACAATGACATGGCCCGAGGATCCCACTTTATATCTTGCACATCATTATTCAAAGGCATCATTGTTCGGAGGCACCATTATCATAGCCCGAGAACGTCATTTCATAGCCTGCGAATCCTTTAATTTTGCGTTTCATGGCCCAAGACATCATGGTCTGAGGACGTCATTCTAACCGTCCGAGGACATCATTCATGGTCCGACGGGAACTTGCATCATGTTTTTGTGTATGCACAATATACGCCTATATTGCTCAGTTGCAGGTACACTTGCTGGCACCGGCCTTCTCAGCAGGAGCTATTCCACTACAGCTCCCGCAACCTATCAACTTCAAAACACCTCTTGCGTCCCCCCAAGCGTTCTGTTTGTCCTTTCAAATCTCCATTTTCGTCAATGGTTCTTGAACTACATACGACCTGATTCCTGTAAAATCAGGGATATGTAGGCAGCTCAGAAACAAGAGCTCAGTCAAAATCTTTTCAAAACGCCGCTGCCGGTCAAAATTGGCCATCATATCTTTACCCGACAACTCTTTCATCCTCCTCGGGTAAAGAGAGTCAGCTGTTGATACCCAGTTTTCCCTATGTATTTTATATCCAAAATACTTCCAAAATACCATATATAAGTACACCAAAAGGGTTTTGGCATTTTATTGCCTATTTTTATACCATAAAATCCGATAATTATTCCAAACAAAAAACTATCATTTTGGTGGACAATTTAATTTTATTCTCATATTTACATCAAAGTATAGCTAACATGATTTTTGCATATTTTTACAAATTCGTTTGGTATTTTTTAAAAACTAAATTGCATATAATTGCAATACTAGCCTCTTCAAGATTTTATAGTATTTTATAATTATAAAATTGGTTCCAGTATTTTTAAATTCATATTTATATATCATTAACTGATTCGGTACCTTTAATTTAATTTCAAAATCATTTCTATCATTTTATAAAATAAAAGGGAAAAACTGGCTATTTAAGTTTTGGCCTCATTTCATTTCAATTATAATCCAAATTTCATTTCAATTTTAGCCTAAAATCAACCCAATTTCAAACCCAATTGGACCGGCCCCAATTTCAATTTTAACCCGACCCCCCGATCCAACTATTTAACCTACCCGGATTTCTTTTAATCCTAGCCGTTGATCCTTTTGATCAACGGCCACGATCACTCCTTTCCTTTTTAAACTCACCTAACCCAACCCTAACCCATCATTTCTCTCTAATAGCCGCCTTTGAAATCCCTCATCTCTCTCGAACCCTCTAAACCTCTGAAACCCTAATACCCACCTACCTCCCCCCTTTGACCTCAAACCACCGGTATCCATGGCTAATCTAACCATGGACGAACTTTAATCATCATCTCCTGCTCCCACACGCTTGCTCACTGAAGATTCGAGGCTAGACCGCAGAGATCTTCATCCAGACATTGGTCGATTCGAGATTCTTTGGCCGTTTCTGGCCTTGCTCCGGCATGTCTTATCCTCTTGAGTCTGGATTCGACATTATCAGCTCAGATCCGTTCTCATGACTTCCAAGCCTTTCTCGTCCTTTAGGGTTCTCAGAGACCCTAGCCTAATCGAGGTTCCTTTTTCGCTTATTCGTCTAGATTTATGCTAGATCTATGTTGTGTATGCCATTCTAGAGTTTTTCCCCAATTTTCCCTTTTCAAAACTGTTCGAATCCTATTTTTAGGGTTTTCTAAAAATGGTTTCTAAATGTTTCTGATTCTTTTACTCTTTTTATGTGTGTTCGTGCTCATTGTTTTAGCCTACTCTTGTGTTTCTTACTGGATATTTTTCGGAGATTCTTTTACCTCTTTGTTCACATGTTAGCCTAGTTTATTGACTTACTTTTTGCTATATGTGTTCAAGCTCATGCTTTAATTTTTTTTATTTCTAAAGTTCTGTTGATCATGTTCTTTCCTACCTTTGCCTTAGCACTCGTGGGTTTCTCTTGTTTCTGTTTGTGCATGTCTGCCTGTCTCTGTGACCTTTTTGTGACATTCTAAAATTTGCACGTCAAGAATTTTGGGTTTCTTTTGAGGTTTCTGAATGTTTTCCACAATGTGTTTGTCAGGTTCTCATCTCTAAATTGATTTACCCTCACACGCCCAATGTTGAGCATTCTTTATATACACCGGTTGCCCCTCTAGAATTAGGAACTAATTTCAGACTTCCTTGTGTCAGCATGATTGATTCATTCCTTGTTATATTTGAAAACTCTTTTTAACCTATGCCTCACTGGGTTCATTGTGGATTTTTGAATCCTTCATTCCCTGATTCACTATGTGTTAATTGATTTACCATGTCCTTGCCTTATTTAAGCTGACCGTGTGTCTAAATATTCTTTCCTTAATTAAAATCCCTGTGTATTTACCCCTTTATTTGTATACTATGCTCACTTAATCTCTTTCCTTAAGTAACTCTTGCCCTTTTACCGTTCAAACTTGAATCCCTCAATTAAAGGGATTTTTCTGCTACTGATTGATTCTAATTGGTGCATGGTTATTTCCTTACCTTGTTCCCTGCCTGATTGCAATCTATAAATATTCTGCTCCCTTCTCTTTGAACACACACGAACACAGAACACCATCTAAGTTCACAATTCACTTATACTCTCCCTCTTTCTGATACTTGCATTGTTGTGGACTGTGTTTGCTTTCTCCTGCACTCTTTGCTTCTATACTGGTATGTCTAAATTGGTTTACATGCCTCAACAACAATGTGTTTAATTCTGCCCATTTGTTTCCCCTTTTCTTTACAGTCTAATATTTAAATAATGTGTACAATCGTTTGTTTGTTGTGAATTTGATACCTTATGAATTCCCTTACCCCTTTGCATGTGAGTTATTGTTCAGGGCATAGCAGCACTCCAATATTGTTCTCTATGATCCTCAACTGGGTTCTTTTAATACCTAACTCAACCAATTCCCATTCCCTTTCCCCTTTTATGTGCTTGAGCCTTGGACTCGGGTCTGATAGTGTCCTAATCACTATCCAGATCTTGGTTTGACCTTCAAAAGGTCTGCTCCTAACTTGTTCAACTAAACAAGTGGTCAGGGGTGTGCCAGCCTACTTTGTGGCTAGGTATTACCACCACCTGTCATGGCCCCCCTAATTCCCTTTCACTTTGCACATATTCCTAGTTATAAGTTCTGCCCCTCCCTTGCAAGCCATGCTTTGGGACCACTGAGCTCACTATGAACTTGGATGCCTGAGAGCTGGCTTTTCCACACTGCACTATTCCTAATTCTAATGGTATCTTGGTGTAAGCAATGTCGGGGATCCCTGAGATTCCTTGGAACTTTGAAACACCCTGGATAATGAGAAGTCTTTGGAAATCTGGATCACGGAGTTGGTTAAATACATGTTATTGGACATTAGGATTGAATTAGGCTGCTCAGATCTAGCTGTTAGCTTTTGATGTATCTCTTAATTTCTAGTTTGATTCATTGGGTTGTAATAATTTTGTATAAAACTCGGGGATTATAGTAAACGGGTGTGGGAGGGGTCTTTATTTTTCCTTACATACAAAGGGTAGAAATCATGACTTAGGATTTATTTTATCAAACTAGAAATCCTGCCTACAGGAGCTTTAATAATGATTCAATCACATAGAGACCATGCCTATAGGATTTAACTCTTAACTCACCTAGAAAGCATGTCTATAGGATTTAATCCTCATGTTCTGTAACTACGCATCACGAGATCCTTCCCGTATGAGTGTAAATTTCCTGAAAATTAATAGATATCATGCCTATAGGCTACGCATATTCATTAGGCAAATTTTAGGATTAATTAAAAAAGCATCTTTTCACAACTTCATTAACAAGTTCTAAAATCGATAACATAAATATCATGCCTATAGGATTTTGCATCAAACTCATTTGGCCCTTTTAAAGCAGTAATAATTGGTTAATTGGTTCTTAGATGCCTAACTTAGTAACGTTTTCAAACTTTATCATTTGATAAAACTCTATTAAACCAGTGTGCATTTGTCCCAAAAATCGAGTTTTTTCTTCAAATTTGCATGTCTTTTCTAATACAGCTTCTCTAATATTCTGCCTAAATGCATTTCTTTTCAAAACAATCCCTGAACTCGTTATTTAAATCAGTTCCTCAATTTACTCTTTAAAGTCTTGTCTCTTATGGATTTCAACAACTACTCTTTCTGCATGTACAATTGAAACAGTACCCCGATCCCTTTTGAAATTCATTTCTTAAATGCTGTCCTAAGTCTGCAGTCCCTCTTTTCCTTTAAAACACTTATGCATTAGTTACTTTCTAAAAATCAGTGCTTTCTTTAGATTCCTTAATATCTGACAACTGTGTCCGAGTTGCCTAATGCAGACTTTCTGCCTAAACACTTGAGTTGAAACAGTCCGCTCGCTGCTTAAATTCAATCTAAGACTAAACCAGTATTTGTTAAGGCATGCTAAACTAAATGATTGTTTGATTTCTGGGGTTAATTTGAGCCTAGTATGATTGTTTGTTCTCCCCTTTTACTTGATACTTGTTTTGAATGTCGAGTAGAATTTTATCCCTTAAACTCTATAAAGGCCTCCATCCCTTTGTTTCCCTTTTAGGATTAGAAGTCCTAATACCCTCGGGACTGATAGGATTGGGACGGGTAGTAGCGTGCGGTAAGTAAACGATAACGTTCCGCACTTTAATACCTTAACGGGATGGGAAGGGTAGACATGGAGATAATGATTACACGATAACACTATGCGAACAATCAGGTACCGGTGTTGTGCGAATGATCCATGTAATGTATAAACCTAGGACCCCCTCTCTCTTTATTAGTTTGTTATTTTCAGATTTTTTTTCAAAAGTTTCCCAAACCTTTTTCAAACTTCCGTTTCTGTTTCTTTCCCTAAGTTATTTGCATCATTATTTCATCTCTCCCCTCATTGCGTATCTCTTCTTAAATTGCAAAACTGTTATCTTCTTAGTTTCAGCATCTTCACTTTTTTTTTACACTTTTATTTGTAACAGTTTTCCTGAATTTGCAATGCTTGTTTACTTATTTGCTTGCATTTAAAGTCAAAATTGTAGCATGGCCGGGAACAACACTCGTGGAACTTGAGGGGTACCTAACACCTTCCCCTCAGGATAATTTCAAGCCCTTACCCAACTCTGGTTTTCATCTTTAATTCTTCTTAAAGTGTCCTAATGCACTATAATCATTAGGTGGCGACTCTCCAAAATCCAAACGCCAATTCCCAAACGGGAATAGAGTTGTCTTCCCAAATGTCGTATACCCGATTCCGCGACGAAAAAGGGGGCGTCGACAAGAACCCAAAAGGAGGAGAAGGCTTGGAAGTCTCGAGAATGGTTCTGAGCTAGCAAGGTCGAATCCAGGCTCGAGAGGCTGAGATACGCCGGAGCAAAGCCGGAAACGGACAAAGAAACTCGAACCGGCCAGGTTCCGGATGAGGACCTTCGAGGTCTATCCTTGAATCTTTAATGAGTAGGTGTGTGAGAGCAGGATATGGTGGATAGAGGTTGTCCATGGCTAGATTAGCCATGGATTCTGGTGATTTGACGTCGAAGGGGAGGTAGGTGGGTATTAGGGTTTAAGAGGTTGAGAGGGTTCGAGAGAGACGAGAGGAACCAGAGGCGGCAGATTCGGAGAATGGGGATATGGTTAGGGTCGTTTGGAATTAAAAATGGAAAGGGGGAACCTGGGCCGTTGATCATAATGATCAACGGCTCAGATTAAAAGGAACACGGGCCGGTTCGGGTGGTTAAGTGTTGGGTCAGGTTAATTATGAAGTTGGGTAGGGAATTTTGGTTCTGATTTGGTCTTAAGGTTGGGTCAATTTTAGGCTAAATTTGAAATGTAAATGAGGCTAAAATTGAAATGAATTGGGCTATAATTGAAATAGCCAGTTTTTCCCTTTTATTTTATAAAAAAGGTGAAATGATTTTAAAAGAAAGTTAAAGATGCTAAACCAATTAATAATGCATATATATATTAATTAAAAGTTACTGGAACTAATTTTACAATTATAAATCACTATTAACCGTAAAATAGGCTATAATTGCATTTATATGCAATTAGCTTTAAAAAATACCAAACAAATTTGTAAAAATATACGAAAATCATCTTAATTATATTTTGATGTAAATATAAGAATAAAATAAATTATTCACCAAAATGATAATTTTGGAAATATTTATTGGATTTTGTACTATTAAAATAGAATATAAATTGACTTTAAAAATTCTTAAAAATTTGGGAATAATACTAAAACACTTGGGTATGCTTATATATGCATATATATGTCATTTTGAAAGTATTTTGGGTATATAAAATACTTAGGGAAAAGTTAGGTATCAACAACTGCCCCTCTTTTCCCGGAAGGATGAAAGAGTTGTCGGGTAAAGATATGATGGCCAATTTTGACCGGAAGCGGTGATTTGAAAAGGATTTGACCGAGCTCTGGTTTCTGATTTGCCTACATATTCTTGGTTTTACAGGAATCAGGCCGTATGTAGTTCATGAACCATTGACGGAACATGGCGATGGAGATTTGAAAGGACGTACACAACGCTTGCGGGAAGCAAGAGCTGTTTTGAAGTTGATAGGCTATGGGAGCCGGAGTGGGATCGCTCCTGCTAAGACGACCATTGCTAGCCGGTATACCCGCAAATGAGCAATATAGGCATATATCGTGCGTTAACTTAAACATGATGCAAGTTCCCGTTGGACCATGAATGCTGTCCTTGGACGGTTAGGATGACGTCCTCAGACCATGATGTCCTGGGCCATGAAGCGCAAAATTAAAGGATTCACAGGCTATGAAATAATGTTCTCGGGCTATGATAATGGTGCCTCCGAACCATGACGCCTTTGAATAATGATGTGCAAGATATAAAGTGGGATCCTCGGGCCATGGCATGGTGTTCTCGGGCTATGAAGATGATGCCTTTGGATAGTTTGGCGATATTTCAGCCCATGAAATGCAAGATTTGGTGGTACTTCAGCCGATGCAAAATCGTAAATGGCGATATTTTAGCCGACGGAAATTTTAATAAAACAGGCGATGTTTCAGCCGATGTGTAAAGTAAAATGGCGATATTTCAGCCGACAGAGAAATGTAAATGGCGATATTTCAGCCGACAGATAATTTAAATAATGGTTTGTCGATATTTCAGCCGATGCAAAAACGTAAATGGCGATATTTCAGCCGACAAAGAATTTAAATGTGGTTTGGCGATATTTCAACCGTGCAAAAACATAACTGGCGATATTTCAGCGACAAAGAATTTTAATACAGGTTTGGTGGTATTTCAGCCATGGAAGAACGTAAATGGCGATATTTCAGCCGACGAAAATTTTAATAAAACAGGTGATGTTTCAGCCGATGTGTGAAGTAAAATAGCGATGTTTCAGCCGATAGAGAATTTAAATAGTAGTTTGGCGATATTTCAGCTGATTGCAAGACGTAAGTAAAAGTGGCAATATTTCAGCCATGCAAGATGTAGGTAAAGGTGGCGATATTTCAGCCATGCAAGAAAGATAAGTTGGCGATATTTTAGCCATTCAAGTGGAGGTAGAGCTTAACCTCGGAAGGCAGAAAGGTAGCCTTATGCTGATGATGTAGGATGGAGACAACGCTTAGTCTCAGAAGGCATAAAGGTAGCCTTATGCAATGCAGAAAATGCAGATGGAGACAACGCTTAGTCTCGGAAGGCAGAAAGGTAGCCTTATGCAATGCAGATGGAGACAACGCTTAGTCTCGGAAGGCATAAAGGTAGCCTTATGCAATGCAGATAGTCTATATGGAGATAACACTTAGTTTCGAAAGGCAGAATGGTAGCCTTCTGAAATGCAAATAGTGCAGATGGAGACAACGCTTAGTCTCAGAAGGTCGAAAGGTAGCCTTATGCAATAAGATAAAAGCGAATAGTGAGAGAAAATTCTTAGCTGATAGCTGATTCGTGATATTGTAGCTGCTGGGGCCATTGCATGCGGATAGCAAATGCGAATAGGTGTGACGGTTCAATGTGATTGCGTAACATGTTTGGTAACTTTGTGACTTGGGTGTCTGCATCCAAAGAAAATCGTGAGTTTCGTAAAGGGAAAAGGTTAGTTTGTTTTCCCGTGGCTTCCGGCGTTGCGTGCATCATTGGGGTAGCGTTGCTAAACAGCAGCTATCATAGTTATGCATGATTTAACAAATATAACGTAAGTAGAAAATAGTTTTGTTTAAAATGAACCAACGACTGCAACGTGGTTCAAAGCATTGCAACCACTCTTGCTTCGAAATTTTGAGGGTCCTCCTAAAAATTCTGCCCCAGTTTACTGGGCTGACACTTCTGACGGCTGCGCTGAACGAATGAAAAATCAACTTCAGAATATTGAGGGTCCTCCTCAAAATTCTGCCTCAGTTTACTGAGGTGACATCCTTGGTGATGAGCGGCTGAAGACCACCTTCGGAATTTTTGAGGGTCCTCCTCAAAATTCTGCCCCAGTTCCAATAATAGGGGGAAATGGGATTTTTATTAACTTGTGACCGAACCCATAGGGTTGCCTACGTATCCACTATTAAATGGGAATTAGGTCTGGCATAGTTCAAATTACATCATAAAGAAATCATAAGATTACACATTGTATCGTTTTACTGCATCTGAATTGATTTGCTTCGGCCAGACTTCGCCGTCCATTTCTGCAAGGATAAGGGATCCTCGAGTTAGAACTCGGTGAACCATGTACAGACCTTGCTAGTTGGGAGAGAATTTCCCCTTGGCTTCATCTTGATGCGGGAATATTTTCTTCAACGCCATTTGCCCCGGTGTAAACTTCCTTGGCTTAACTCTCTTGTTGAAGGCTCTGGACATTCTGTTCTGATACAACTGATAGTGGCAAACTGCATTCATCCTTTTTCCATCTATAAGGGCTAATTGCTCGTAGTGACCTTTTACCCATTCTGCGTTGTCCAACTCTGTTTCTTGTATGATCCTTAGGGAAGGAATTTATACCTCGACGGGAATGACCGCCTCTGTACCATAAACTAGCATGTAGGGAGTTGCCATGGTTGATGTGCGGACCGTGGTGCGGTATCCCAGCAAAGCAAATGCTAATTTCTCATGCCATTTTTTGTGACTTTCGACCATCTTCCTTAGTATCTTCTTGATATTCTTGTTGGCCGCCTCTACAACTCCATTCATCTGAGGCCTGTAGGCTGTAGAGTTCTTGTGTTTGATTTTGAACTTTTCACACATTGCTTTCATCAGGTCGCTGTTGGGATTGGAACCATTGTCAGTGATAATTGATTCTGGAACCCCGAATCGGTAAACAATATGATCACGGACGAAGTCTACCACAACTTTCTTAGTCAATACTTTGTATGACGCTGCTTCAACCCATGTGGTAAAATAATCGATTGCCCACCATGACAAATCTATGCCCATTAGATGCGGCGGGCTCGATAGGTCCAATGACATCCATTCCCCAGGCGGCGAACGGCCACGGTGAGCTTGTTGCAGTAAGCTCGTTTGGAGGCACCTTTATCATATATGCATATCTGACAGTGATGGCATTTGCGAACGTACTGGACACAATATGTTTCCATAGTCATCCAAAAATAACCTGCTCGGAGTATCTTCTTTGCTAAGACAAAACCATTCATGTGTGGCCCGCAAGTCTCGGCGTGCACTTCGTCCAATAGTCTAGTTGCTTCTTTTGCTTCGACATACCTTAACAAACACAAATCGGGAGTCTTTCTGTACAAGATTCCTCCGTTGTGAAAGAAGTTGTTACATAATATACGAAGTGTGCGTTTCTGAGTGGCGTTGGCAAGTTTTGGATATTTCCCCGGTGTCAAGTATCTTTTGATGTCGTGGAACCATGGTTTTCCATCTGTTTTTTCCTCAACGTGAGCACAATAAGCCGGCCGATCATAAATCCTTACTGGGATGGGATCAATGATGTTCGTATTTGGATGCTGGATTATGGATGATAAAGTGGCTAGTGCATCAGCGAACTCATTCTGGTACCTGGGGACATGCTGAAATTCTGTCTTTGTGAATCTTTTCCTTAACTTCTGTATGTGATGCAAATAGGGAAGCATTTTGGAGCTTTTGGTTGCCCGTCTTCTCGAACTTGATGTATGAGCAGGTCTGAGTCCCCGATCACTAGCAACTCCTGAATGTTCATGTTAATGGCCATCTTGAGTCCCAGGATGCAAGCTTCGTATTCAGCCATGTTGTTTGTGCAAGGGAATCTGTGCTTGGCGGACACAGGGTAATGCTGGCCAGTTTTTGATACTAGGACTGCCCCTATGCCAACTCCGTTGAAATTTGCGGCTCCGTCGAAAAACAACCTCCAACCATCTTAGGATTTTTCAATGTCTTCTCCTACAAAGGACACTTCTTCTTTAGGAAAATACGTTTTTAGGGGTTCGTATTCTCCTTCAATGGGATTCTCGTCAAGGTGATCTGTTATGGCTTGACCCTTGACTGCTTTCTGAGTCACGTAAACAATGTCGAATTCACTCAACAAGATTTGCCACTTGGCGAGCTAGCCAGTGGGCATGGGCTTCTGGAAAATATACTTCAGCGGGTCCATCCTGGATATGAGAAAAGTAGTGTAGGCACAAAAATAATGCCTCAACTTCTGAGCTACCCAAGTCAAAGCACAGTAGGTCCTCTCTAATAGAGAATACCGGGCCTTGTACGGGATGAACTTCTTGCTGAGATAATAGATGGCTTTCTCCTTTCTCCCCGTTTCATCATGTTTTCCTAGAACACAACCGAATGCTCCATCCAATACCACAAGGCAAAGCAGTAGAGGTCTTCCTGGCTCGGGAGGAACCAAGACTAGCAGCGTTGACAGGTATTCCTTGATTCTGTCAAAGGCTTTCTGACAATCGTCGGTCCATCTAGTAGCAGCATCCTTCTTTAGCATTTTAAATGGGTTTACAAATGACTATGGACTGAGCTATGAACCAGCTGATATAGTTGAGTCTTCCCAAGAATTTCATCACGTCCTTCTTGTTCTTTGGCGGTGACAATTCTTGAATGGCTTTGACCTTTGATGGGTCCAATTCTATCCCTCTACGGCTGACGATGAAACCCAGCAGTCTTCCAGCAGGAACCCCGAATGCACACTTGGCGGGATTCAGTTTCAGATCGTACTTTCTCATTCTGTTTAAGAATTTCCTCAAATCTTCCACATGATCAGCGGCTTTCTTGGATTTGATGATGACATCGTCTACATATACCTCGATCTCCTTGTGTATCATGCCATGAAAAATGGCATCATTTTGTAACAATATATCCCCCACAGAGTGATGAAAGTCGTTTTCTCTGCATCTTCCTCGTCCATCCATATCTGATGATATCCGGTGAAACAATCAACAAAAGACTGCAGCTCATGCTTGGAGCAATTGTCAATAAGAATGTGCATGTTTGGCAAAGGAAAGTCATCTTTGGGACTGGCCCGGTTGAGATCCCAGTATTCGACACAGATTCTAACCTTCCCGTCCTTCTTTGGTACTGGCACGATATTGTTTAACCATGTTGGATACTCTACCACTTCGAAAACCTTAGCTTTGACTTGCTTAGTAACCTCTTCTTTGATTTTCAAACTCATGTCGGGCTTGAATTTCCTGAGCTTCTGCTTTACCGGCGGACAGGCTGGATCTGTTGGCAACTTATGAGCTACAATGGCCATGCTACGACCAGTCATATCATCATACGACCAGACGAATATGTCCTCATATTCTTTTAAGAATTCAGCATACTCTTCCTTTTGTGATGGCGACAAGTGAACACTGGTGCGAGTTTCTTTTACATTCTCTGTATCTCCCAAATTAATGACCTCAGTCTCTTCCAGGTTGGACTTAGGTCTATTATCAAAATTCTCAACCTCTCTGACGACCTCTTCGGGTATTTCATCTTCTTCTGAGTCTATGTCCTTTTGTTGCGTTGTTTTGTTGCAAGTCACAGCATTGGTTCATCGTCAAGATAAGTAATAGTGATGATGTATAAAATAGAGTAAATGATAGAGAAAATAATAAGCGAGATATATATGATAAACTGGAATGCTTCGATTAAATTCAAAATTTTTTTGAAACATCGGAGCTCTTTTCGAAATTAAAGATAATGCGGAAAGAAAATCAACTAATAAAGTAAACTAAAAAAATGCGATGCATGCTGCTTTTGTTTACCCTTGCTACCCCGAAGCCCTCCGGGTTTTGACGGCCCTAATTGACCAGTTGCTGAGGTGGTCTCCTTTGCTCGCGGCTTGTATAGAAGGGCCTTCCTCCCCCTCCTCCTAAAAAAGAACACAACAGTCCATATAATCATCCTCTAGGAACAAATTCTTCATGGGTGCCAATGTTTCGTCCTCTTCGGACCCATATATGGTATCTGCTGGCTGGAAGGTCTGCTCCAGGCTAGGTATCGAAAACTCCAATGGATAGTAGGGGCTGCGCCATGGTGGCGACCAGTTCTGGAATTCTTTCCAAGTATAATCATACCCTAAGCCAAAGGTAGTGTTGTGCTTCTTCAGTTTGATGGGATTAGTGATCCCCTGAAGATTTTTACCGAGATCCTTTCCAGGATCGTACCCGCACCAATTCAGGATACTTTCGATCTTGTTGTCCCACCACTTGTCCTTGTCCACAGTGTTGACCCTTTCGATGTGGTGGTATGTTTCTCCGCCTATTCTCCTTTTGCCTCCGATCATTGGGATGGTCTGGCGACTATATATGGGATTACTACCATCGCCATGAATGATCACTTTTTGGTGATTCCATTCGAATTTTACCGCCTGATGCAGGGTCGAATGCTACGGCTCCGGCAACGTGGATCTGGGGGCGTCCTAACAGCAAGTTGTAGGATGCCGGGACGTCTATCACTTGGAAGTCGACGTCGAACCATGTTGGCCCCATTTGCAAGCAAAGGCTGATTTCTCCAATAGTAGATCTCTGGGACCCATCGAAGGCTTTTACATTGATAGCCCGTATTTGATATCGTGCAGTCCTTTTCCCAATGATCTGAGAGTTACGAGTGGACATATGTTGAGGCTGGATCCTCTGTCGATCAGGATTCTGGTGATGAAATAATCTTCGCATTGCATGGTGATGTGCAGTGCCTTGTTATGACCCAAACCCTCTGGCGGCAATTCGTCTTCGTGAAAGGTTATTTTGTAGCTCTCCAGCACTTGCCCCACCATATTCTCCATTTCACCCCTGGTTATATTGCTGGGAACATAGGCTTCACTCAGTATCTTCATTAAGGCATACTTGTGAGCGTCTGAACTTTGCAGAAAAGCCAGGATAGATATTTTTGCCGGTGTTTTGTTTAACTATTCAGCAACCAAATATTCTTTAGCCTGTATTTTACTCCAAAGATCGTCGGGTCCTGTCTCAATGGGACGTCCTGGGGCTTGCTTACCGGACTCAGCTAGGTGCTTTGGGGTGTAGACCCTCCCTGTTCTAGTCATTCCTTGTGCGACAATCGTTTCTCCTGTCTTTGTCTTTCCTTTCCTCCTAGCTTCGGCAGTGTAATCCCATGGTATGGCATTTGAGTGGAATGGTGTCATGTCACTCATTGCCACCGGAATAGGCACCCTTGGTGGTAACACATCAACTTCAAAGGGTGTAGGTGCCTTTGGAACTCCAAATTTAACTTCGATTGGCCCGGACGCCTTCGCAGAAGGACACACTTCAAGTTCAAATGGTATAGACATATCTACTTCATCGTCCTTGGAGGGATGATTCTGCATGACAATTGGGTTAAGGGTAACCGCTGGCTTCTTTGGTTCATCCCCTTCAGCAATCAAACCTATTGACCCTTTGGGGTTCCAATCATCCTCGATCTCGATCATATGAATGTCTCCACCTTTGTGGCCAAGCAGGGGGTTATTGAGAACATTAGGAGCGGGTTCTTTTGCTACAATGACCTTATTTTCGATCAGTGTCTGAATCTTATCTTTTAATGAACGTCACTCGTCAAGGGTGTGTCACTTCATGCCGGAGTGATACGCACAGGTCTTGTTGGGGTTGACCCACTAGGAGAGATTTTCTAGAGCTTTGGCTGGAATAGGAGCGACGTAACCAGTAGCTTTGAGTCTCTCATATAGCTGGTCAATTGGTTCTGCGATGGTTGTGTATTGTCTAGGAGGTTTACGGTCAAAATTTGGTCTGGGTCTTGGAAAATTTTGACAGGTGGGTAGTGATTGGTAGTGAGAGGGTTGAGCATTATAAGCTTGGTAAACAGGTGCTGGTTGAGAGTATCTGGGCAAGGTGGGTTGATATGTGAGAGGTGGATAGGACTGGCAAACGGGAGGTGGATAAGAGGGCGCGGGTACTTGGTAATTTGGGATAGGATGATATGTAAGTGGAGATGATGAGTAAGTGTGGTACTTTGGTGGTGATTTGGCTCCCTGTGCGACCATCACGACACTCACAACTTTCTTCTTGGATGCGCCACCAGTTTGTAAAGCCTTATTGGTGGCTTGCAAAGCTTCAAGATTTGTAACCATACCATTCTTGATGCCCTCTTCGATTCTTTCTCCGAGTTTGATGATATCAGAAAACCTTTGGCCCTCGATCAACATCAACCTATCGTAATATTAGGGATCCTGAGCCCGGATGAAGAATCTATTCATTTGCTCTTCTTGTAGGGACGGCCTGACCTTTGCAGCTTCTGACCTCCAACGAGTAGCATACTCGCGAAATGTTTCGGTGTGTTTCTTCTTCAAATTCTGTATGTAGAATACATCTGGTGCATTCTCTGTATTAAACCGGAATCTATCCATGAAGTCCGATGCCATACCTACCCAACTCGTCCATTTCTTGGGGTCTTGACTGATGTACCAGGATAGTGCATCTCCCTTTAAGCTCCTCATGAGAGCTTCATACGGATCTTCTCATCTCTTCCGACCTCCACTAGCTTATCACAATAGGTCCTCAGGTGGACTCCGGGATCTCCTGTTCCATCAAACATTTCGAACTTGGGAGATTTGTACCCCTCCGAAAGTTCAACATCTGGTTGAATGCACAAGTCTTCATAGTTCAGCCTCTCAACGCCTTTGTACCTTCGACACCCTGAACCCGGCTGGTTAACTTCTTGAGCTCAGCTGCTAAGTTCATGATGAGGGAGTCTTTGTCATCAGACTCAGGTGCATTTGAGATTGGTTGGGTGTAGTGAGGTATAGTATCCACAAAGATAAGAGTGTTATGGAGGTGGTCGTTCGTAGTGTTTGGTGTCTCGGGAATGAGCAATGGAGTGTTGTTGCATGTATGGCAGGTTTGAGTGTGAGCGGGTTGTATTTGTGGTTGCGGGGTGTTTTGTGGAGGTATGAGGTTTTGGGTGTTAACGTCAGGAGCAGCAAGAGAAAATGATAGGCTTGCCAAGTTCCGAACTTGGTTCAACTTTTCCTGGAATTTCAGCAATTTCTGCTCAAGATGTGCAGTAGTTCCCTTAACAATCGGGGTACCATGAGAAGTTTCCTCCCTTTCAATATCCTTTCTAGCACTTGTGTTTTCCATTCTTCCTTTGTTCTTGTTCCTGACATGACTCGTAGAAGGAGGAGGTGGAGGGCCCTTGGATCTTTTGGAATATGCTGATGGTGCCAGAATGCACGAACTAACCTTTGGGGAAGGGAATAAAAAATAAAAGAAAAACAAAAAAGGTAACAAGTTAGTGCAGGTTCTGAGGAAAACTATTGTAGCATTTGAACACATTGTGCGGGAATATAAATCGCGTCCTAATTTTGGTGCCTCGTTGTGCCCGAGGTAGGCCTAGCGACAAATAATATTGGAGAACTTATAATGCTAAATGCCTCATTTTATTGATAAAATAAGACGAATCCAAAATGACTCTAAATAACAGAAAGTAAATGTCACTAGTGGCCATTGGCCTTATTACATCATTAAAGCAAAATAAAGGACCCCTAACTACTTGGTCCTAGAAGGACCTTCCCTAGATTTGGCAGTCTTGTCTCCCTCGAACAGCTCCACCAACTCGCGTAGTCCTAGCCGTAAGTAGGCTCGACCCAGATGTTCGCCTGCATTTCCTTCAGCATTTTTGCAATCTTCGATCCTCTTGATGAACTTCCCTTCCAGCTCTACTAGACCCAACTCCAAATATCCTAACCGATTGTTGGTGCTGAAAACCATTTCTTTCCACTCCTCGATCAATTTTTGATGGGATTCTTGTATTTCCTGATGCTCACTTTCGTACTCTCGGATCCTCTTACGCAGTTGATTATACTTAGCCTGTGTTTTAGCATGCTCGTCAATAATTCTGTGACCTCGAACGAATCTCGGCCGACCCATGCCATTGTCTTCTAACCAACCCGAATAATGCGGCACACAACCGGCGTGGTACCTATCTGGCTCGATGGATTCCTTCCCCAAAACGATTTTGCAATGCCACAAATGCTGAGCTTGGCACCTGTGAGGGCTATCATCGTCTTGGAAATTAGCCCTGAGGTGACTCATTTTATCGACCCTTTGTATAATTTGTTTTCTTCCAGCTTGCCTCATGGCTAGGAGATAAACGTAAGGATAAGTCTCTCTCAAACCAATCAGTATGATAAATGGTGCATCTCGAGATCGGACAATTAATTCATCCGTAGGGAACCACTCAAACATCCATTGCACCTGGTCTTCTTTTAGATTTTCGAACAATTCTACCCAACCCCTGGCGTCTTCTGGCTGAGTGAACATCTTTGGCATATAATTCATATGCCTCGAGTGGTGGAAGGCAATATGATCATCCCAATCTCTGCGTAGGATCTCCTGTCGGTATTCTCCTTTCTGGAGGTGTTCCATAAGCCACAGCTGAAGCAACAAATTGCATCCCTCAAAATGACTACCTTGTTGTTGACACTTGTCCAAGGCGCGGTATATCTCGGCGACAATCATGGGCACTATGCTAAAAGTTTGCCCACCAATCCCTTCCGTCAAAGTTTTAGTTACCATGGCTAGTCTGTGGTGTGGATCGTAGATTCTTCATAGGGAACACGATCACTCCCAAAAACCAAAACATGAAGACAAAAACCCTTCTATGAACATGCCCCAATGAGGTGATAGCAAACTCGTCTGAATAGGTGCGGTATGACTTGCTATAGCCGTACCTTTCATATAGATAGTCGAACAGAATGTAGGAGTCTTTCAAACAGGTTAAGTCTAGGTTTTTGTTCAATCCCATCATCTTAAGGAAACCCCTTCCTTTGCGATTTTCTGGCATAAGCAAACCCGGAGTCTCCCAAGGAATTCTAGCTAGACCCACTATCTCTTCAAGTAAAGGAGTCATCTCTAGATCACCAAAGCGGAACACAGATTTGTCACTATCCCATAACAATATTGTAGCCTCTATGATTCTGTTGTTAGGTTAAATCTCAAGGAGAGAAGGTAGATTCCCTAGGTACTTGCGGACGAGTGTTTGATCACTAGAATGGAGGTCGTTCCACCAATTCAGCAGCCTTGGATGAATGTTGGTTACCATGCCAAACCTGGGGATCTCATGCCTCATTTTCTGCAAAACAGAGTGTTAGGCCCTTACCCCCACCAGACTCGACTATATAAATCAATAATTAGCATAGCAAGCACTTAAGTTCTCCAAATAAATGCACAGAACGTGGAGGCGTCTGTTTGGGTTTCAAGGAAACCTGGTGGACTTTGGACAAGGCTATCTTAATGAGTCATTATGTGGACAACATAACTGACTCGGCTAGGTTTGACCATGATGCATTTACAGTTTAACGGAGTAAGGTTTCTATTTTGAAGTGCTAGACTGCTACCCTTGATCGGAAAACTCAAGATGGAAAGCCACGGAACCGTCGACTACACCGTTGATCGACTGGTTTTACCGCAAATACGCCTTTGCCAAATTTAGGGGGTGATAGTATTGGAAGTGCACAACTAATCATTATAAGCGTTGCTATAGTATTCATTTGGCACGAATGGAATATGATGTTGAAAAATGCGATTTACAAGAATGAAACATATTGACATGTATTTTCACGTTCATACAATAACGTTACAATGATTACTCAAAAATTATAATAACATTGACGGAAAAGAAATAAAAGAAAGAAAAGAAAGCAATAAAGTCATGTATAGCATGCAATGGTAAAAGCCTAAAGAAATCCCCAGCAGAGTCGCCATGCTGTCGACGCCCCCTTTTTCCTAGGGCGAAATCGGGTTCACGACATTCGGGAAGACAACTCTTTTCCTACTAGTTTTTTGAGAGTTTGGAGAGTTTCCACCTAATGATTATAGTGCATTAGGACACTTTTTAGAGAAAATTAAAGATGAAAACCGGAGTTTGGGTAAGGGCTTGAAATTATCTCGAGGGTAAGGTGTTAGGCACCCCTCAAGATCCACTAGTGTGGTTCCAGGCCATGCTACAATTGTGACTTTAAATGTAAATGTAAACAAATAAACAAGCAAGCATTGCAAATATGGGAAAATTGTTACAAATAGGAGTGCGAAAAGGATTTAAAGATGCTGAAACTAAAGGATAACAATTTTGTAAATTAAGGAGAGATATGCAATGAGGGAGAGATCAAATAAATAATGCAAAGAACATAAGGAAATAAACAAAAGATGGAAGTTCGAAAAAGTTTTGGACAGCTTTTCGAAAAAATCTGAAAATAACAACTAATAAAAAGGGAGAGTGGTCCTAGGATTATATATTACATGGATCATTCGCACAACACTGGTACTCAATTGTACGCGAAGTGTTATCGTGTAATCATCATCTCCATGTCTACCCTTCCCACCCGTTTAGGTATCAAAGCGCGGAATGGTATCGTTTACCTATTGCATGCTATTACCCATCCCAAACAATCAGTCCCGGGGTGTTAAGACTTCTAATCCTAAAAGGGAAGAAAGGGATGGGGACTTTATGGAGTTTTAAAGGATAAANAAAATTCTAGTTGTGACATTCAAAACAAGTAGCAAGTAAAAGGGGAGAACAAACAATCATACAAGGCTCAAATTAACCCCAGAAATCAAACAATCAATTGGTTTAGCACGCCTTAGCAAATGCTGATTTAGGTCTTAGATTAAAATTACGTAGTGAGTGGACTAGTTCAACACATATATTTAGACAGAAAGTATGCATTAGGCAACTTGGATACAGTTGTCGGATATTAAAGTATTTAAAGAAAAGCACTGATTTTTAGAAGGTAACTAATGCAGAGGAGTTTTTAAAAAAGGAAAAGGGGGACTGCAGACTTAGGACGGCAAATAAATTTCAAAAGGGGTCGGAGGACTGCTTTAATTGCACATGCAGAAAGAGTAATTTTTAAAATCCAAAAGAGACAAACTTTAAAGAGTAAATTGCGGAACTGATTTAAACAACGAGTTCAGGGATCGTTTTGAAAAGAAATGCTTTTAGGCAGAATATTAGAGAACCTGTGTTAGAAAAAGATGTGCAATTTTGAAGAAAACTCGATTTTTGGGTCAAATACACATTAGTTTAAAAGAGTTTTATCAAAAGTTAAAGTTTTGAAAACATTACTAAGTTAGGCATTTAGGAACGAATTAATCAATTATTACTGCTTTTAAAGAGCCAACGAGTTTGATGCAAAAAATCCTATAGGCATGATATCTATGATTTTTAGCACTTGTTAATGAACTTGTGAAAAGATGCTTCCTAAATTTGCCTAATGAATATGCATATCCTATAGGCATGATATCTATCAATTTTCAGGGAATTTACACTCGTGATGCATAGTTACAGAATATGAGGATTAAATCCTGTAAACATACTTTTTAGATGAGTTAAGCGTTAAATCCTATAGGCATGGTCTCTATGTGATCAAATCATTATTAGAGCCCCTATAGGCAGGATTTCTAGTTTGATTAAAAAGTAAAGTCCTAATTCATGATTTCTACCCTTTGGATGCAAGAAAGTAAAGACCCCTCCCACACCCTTTTACTATATTCCCCAAGTTTCATACAAAATTATTACAACTCAATAAATCAAACTGGAAATTAAAGATACATCAAAAGCTAACAGCTAGATCTAAGTAGCCTAATTCAATCTTGATGTCCAATAATATGTATTTAACCAACTCCGCGATCCAGATTTCCAAAGTCTTCTCTTTATCCAAGGTGTTTCAAAGATCCGAGGAATCTCAGGGTGTAACGACCCGGCCGGTCGTTATTAGAATTTACACCCCCTTCCCCTATTAACTACTTCCTCTCAGTTCATTTCTTCTATTTTTGTTTGTCAGGACGTTCGGTGTTAGGATTCGGAGTGTTTGGGAAACTTAGTCCCTAAATGAGAGCTTAAGAGTTGAAAAATGGGTCGTATTCGAAACAGTGTGAAGACGACCTCGGAATGGAAATCCAATGGTTCCGTTAGCTCCGTTAGGTGATTTCAGGGTTAGGAGCGTGTTCGAAATGTGTTTTGGAGATTCGTAGCTCATTTAGGCTTGAAATGCCGAAGTTTGAGTTTCTAAAGTTTCCGGTCCGATAGTGAGTTTTTGATCCGAGGGTCGGATTTGAGTTCTGGAAGTTTCTGTAGCTCCATCATGTCATTTTGGATATTTTTGCTAAATTTCAGGTCATTCGGACGTGTTTTGGTTGGGTTTTTGATCGAATGCGTGTTTTGGAAGTTTTAAAAGAACTTAGGCTTGAATTCGATGTAATTTGATGGTTTTGGCATTGTTTGAGGCGTTTTGATGATTGGAACAAGTTTGTATGATGTTTTAGGAAGTGTTGTTATTTTTGGTTGAGGTCTCGGGGGCCTCGGCGTGATTTCGGATGGCTTACGGGAATTTTCGAAGTTGGAAAATGCTGCAAAAATGCAGCTGTCAATGCACAACAATTTTGTTCTATGCGATCGCAGGGCTCTAATGCGATCGCATAGGGTTAGCTACAGTTCCCGGGAATTTTGTTTTATGCAATCGCATAGGGTTAGCTACAGTACCCCGAAATTTTGTTCTATGTGATCGCAAGGCTCTAATGCGATCGCATGGGGTTAGCTACAGTACACAGGAATTTTGTTCTATGCAATCGCATAGTGTTAGCTACAGTACCTGGATAGAATGTTAAAAAAACATTTCATCCGCGAACCAAACCCATTTTTCCACCATTTTTGAGCAACCTTGAGAGCTTTTGGACGGGAATTGAAGGGATTTTGACGGGAAGTGATTGGAGGTAAGTCCTATGAACTAAATACATGATTATATTGTGAAATCATCCTTGGAATCCATGGAAATTTAGCCAAATGAGGAAGAACTAGGGCTTGAGTTTTAATATTTCAAATTTGGATTTGAGGGGCCATTTGGACTCCGATTTTGGTAAATTTTATATGTATAGACTCGTGGAGAGATAAGGATCGCGCTGATGTAAAAATTATTCGATTCCGAGACGATGGATGGAGGGGCATTTTGGTCATTTTACCTATTTTCATGCCCTAGCTTTAAATTCAATAGTGGAATTAGTTGTTTACAATATTATTTATGATTTGCAATTGAATTGAATAGATTTGGGCCATTTGGAGTCGGATACTCGTGGCAAGGGCGCGGTTTCTAGTGATATTGAGCCGGTTCGAGGTAAGTGGCTTGTCTAACTTTGTGTGGGGGACCTTTCCCCTTAGGATTTGTTTTTGATATTTGAGTGCCTTGTACGCTAGGTAACGAGCGCGTACTTGAGCTAATTGTTGAAAACCCAAATTTTTACTTAAAATACTTGAACTGAATTTCTTTCGTATTTGCTTTATTCTACTTGCTATTATAGCCTGTGCTAGTATAGAAAAGCATGTTTAATTGATCCAAATTGCCTATTTGCTTAAATTGCCTTAATTGTAATTATGTAGAGCATGTTAGGCCATAATTATTTGTTGCCTTGTATTGTTGTACTTCAATTTCTGAATATTTCTCTGATTTTGGTTGCGCATTTACATTGGGACTACGGGACGGTATCCTGGGAGATTCCCCTGCACTTTTATTTTGGGACTACGGGATGGTATCCCAGGAGATCCCCCCTGCACTTTTATTTTGGGACTACGGGATGGTATCCTGGGAGATCCCCCTGCACTTTTACTTTGGGACTACGGGACGGTATCCCAGGAGATCCCCCTGCACTTTTACTTTGGGACTACGCGATGGTATCCTGTGAAATCCCCCTGCACTTTTATTTTGGGACAACGGGACGGTATCCTGTGAAATCCCCTGGACATAAATGATTGGACTACGAGACGGTATCCCGGGAGATTCATTGATACTTATACGAGAATTAGACTACGGGAGGGTGTCCCGAGTGATCCATTGGACAGTTGAGGAGAGGGCTACAGGACGGTATCCTGGGAGACCTTCATTGGTACTTGAGATTGAGTTTTGGTTACCCTGTGTTTCTGCTTTATCCTGGTAGTTATCATTGTTTCGTTGATTTGCCTTACTACACAGCTGCGTTTACTATATTTGTCAGATTTCCCCATTGTTAATTATTGCTACTATTATATTTTTGCCTCAATAGGGCCCTGACCTTTCCTCGTCACTACCCAACCGAGATTAGGCTTGGCACTTACTGAGTACCGTTGTGGTGTACTCATGCCCTTCCTGCGCATGTTTTTCACGTGCAGATCATACAGGTAACTCTACTCAGGTGCACTATCCTTAAGGCGAGGAGACATACAGAGACTTCAAGGTATATCTGCAGCGTCCGCAGACCGAAGAGTCTTCTTCTTATTCTAGTTGTAGAGTTGTTATCCTATCATACTTTTGATGTAGTTATTCTGGAGGTTAAAATACTTATTGGAATTCTATTAGCCTGTGTTTCCCGTGAGTTTCCTGGTTTTGGGATTTGGTTGTAGAATTCTGCATATTCTTAGAGTTGTACAGATCGGACGGTCTTATACTCAGTTGTTGTCTTTCAAATGTTCAGTTTTAATTGGTTTTTCCACAATAATTATATCTTTCTGCAATACTTGGCTTACCTGGTCGTGGAGACTAGGTGCCATCACGACATGTTCACGGAGGGAGAACTGGGGTCGTGACAAGTTGGTATCACAGATCTAGGTTCATAGGAGTCACGGGACACAAACCGGTTTATTAGAGTCTCGCTGATCGGTATGGAGACGTATGTACTTATCTACGAGAGGGTATGTAACCGTTAGGAAAATTCCATTTCATTTTATTCCTTATCGTGCGTCATTTATTCAGTTGGAGCCTATATCATATGTTCTTTTGCATCCACTCGTATATTGAAATTGCGCACTCGGTATCAATTATACGGCGAGGATTCGTGATTCTACAGAAGGATTTCAAGGGAGACAAGAATTTACTCAACCATTATTACCGCGTATCATCCATACCGATAATACAGAAGTATTGAGAGATCATTCAATTATGCACATGGGAGTGTAATAGGTTCTGACATTTGGTTGATACGTACGGTCTTAAGAAGGTTTACTTGATTGCCTAATCGTCGCAGTAATGGTAGAGTCACGAGGTGGATGTAGATCTAAAGATAGTTGGTGGTAATAGTGACTATATGGTTCGTATGAGATATCTATTTAGCGAAGGGTACAACTAGCAACCGAGATACTGGAGGGAGTGAGTTTAACTGTCCTAAGAATGGCATATACCAATCTAACGCCTTGAGATGTCTTATGATGGTGATGTACGAGCGATAAATGTTAGTATTGTGGAGTATCGGGATATATCTTATGGCTTTGCACCAAAGTGAAGAGAGTCCACTATCAACAATGAAATTGTGGGTCATGTGTCACATCAGATTTGACCTGAGATGTGTTTATGTGGTATTCAAAAGTTCTCTAAAACTTGTATATAAGTAAGAGCTGAGATTTATATGGGATGATGTTGGGACTTTCGATATTACTATGTCCATAATAATTCTACATTTTAGTATCAGCAGGGAAATGGAAATGATTTCAGAATACTCGTAGTGCTTCAGTTAATCAGGGCACTCTCATGGGATAGTCATCTTTTAATGCACCACTAGCATATGATTCCTTAAATGATTATTCTAGTTATCCGACACAGACTCAGTGTGAGTAGCCGAACTGCAGATTGGTTGTTATGAATGTGGTGATAATAGAAACATCATGAGAAATTGCCCCAGACATGGGAGAAATCTATTTAATCATAACACTCAGTCAACACACTCCATTGTAGTTACTAATCTACATACGCTACAAGTTAGATATGGAGAACGAACGGGTAGGTGGCGCCTAAGAGGTGGATACCCGACCCATTGATATAATTGCTATAGTGTGGCTGAGGCCACTACACCAGATGGTGTCATTACATGTACAATTCTGATGGTTATAAAAAAGGATATTTTTTCCTTAATTTGATTTGGTTTTGAAAATTGAGGCGAGTCCTCTTAATATGCTCCACTCATGAGTGAACTTCGTAATCCTGAAATCTATTTATGTGAATACTCACGTTGGGCTATTATATGGAGATAACTATCCCTATCATTATGTGTTGGTCACTAAGAATATCTATGATGCTAAAGGTGACTTTCTATTACTTACTACAGTGGGTTTTCATGTAATTCCAGGATGATTGATTTCAATTGTCAATTATATGCCCTATCGGTATGAGGGTTATTATATGTTGGGATTTTCCTTGATGAAAATTATTGAAAAGAAGAAAGAAAGGAAATGAAAAAAAAAATCAGTTGGCACAATGTGCAAACACTTGTGATTCAGAGTTGAGGGTGATATCCTCAAATATTTATATAATGTGAAATATTTTAAATCGAGCTACAAGCCACGTTGGATGTTTTATAAGGACAAGGTCCTGGTAGTAAAAGGTTTATGTGCTTAAAATTATCATTTTATGAAATAAAAAAAAAATTTACTATATTTTAAATGGGAGACATGCCTGTTAGGCTTATTTGACAATTCTTGTATATTTTCTATTCATATTCAACCTTTTTTTTGTTGTAAACGTTGAGCTTTAGCCAATGAGATGAGCACCTAGGTGGCGATAAATGTGACTCGTTAATTCGGGTAAGTAATTATGAGGTCTCCATGCCTCGGTGTAAGTAAAGTGGAGGTCTAAAATGAGATGTTTGTTAACATAAGATTAATTGGCAATGTTGTGATTTATGAACAACTATTATGGACAGAGACGTGGTCATGGGCATACAGATGATGTGTTTCATGTCCAGATATCATTATGATAATGTGATGCTTGTAATGCAGAGATTAGTGTTATTGATATATACATTGTGGTATTTCATTGGGTTGTGGATGTGTTGTTATGAGTTGTTTTGGTGTTACTCTGGCAGGTGGATAGGCCCAATTACAGGGGAGACTCTGCCGAAAGTTTCTGAAAAATTTGGGAGTTGGAAAAATAAAATAAAAAATTGAGACATTAAGATATGCAAACGAAGAGATAAGTTACGTTGTGTATTTAAGGATGAATGACCCTAAGTGTGGGAGAATGCAACATCCTGAAGAAAACAATTTCAAAGTATTTAAGCGCTATTAAAAAAATTGAAGTGTGTTGAAATAAGACTAATGTAGTGTGATGATGTGGAATTCGAATCCTATGACAAATGGTTTATTTTGAAGGTTGGGTCCTGTCCTAAGGTTATGGACTAAGGATGAGGTGAAACATTTAGTTAAGTTGAAGAATCAGTTATAGGATTTGCTTGATAAGGGTTTTATTCGGCCCAGTGTATCACCGTAGGGTGCCCCTATCTTGTTTGTGAAGAAGAATGATGGTTCCAAGCATGTGTGCATTGATTATCACCGGTGAACAAGCCTACAATTAAGAACCGTTATCATTTGCCTCATATTGATGATCTGTTTGACTAGCTTCAGGGCACACAAGTGTTTTCTAAGATTGACTTATGCTCAGGTTACCATTAATTGAAGATTCGGGAGCCAGGTATCCCGAAGACTGCTTTCAGGACTCGGTATGGTCATTACGAGTTTCTTGTTATGTCATTTGGGCGGACCAATTCCGCAACAGAGTTTATGCATTTGATGCATAGTATATTCCAGCCACATCTCGACTCTTTTGTCATTGCCTTATTGATGACATTCTGGTGTATTCCCAGAGTCGGGAAGATCATGAGCAGCACCTGAGGACAGTGCTTCAAACTCTGATATAAAAGAAATTATATGCAAGTTTTAAAAAATGTGAGTTCTGGATGTATTCCGCGGCATTCTTAGGCCACGTGTATCGAGTGAGGCATTCGGGTAGATCCGAAGAAGATAGAGGCAGTGTAGAGTTGGCCTAGACCCTCCTCGGCTATAAAGATCCGTAGTTTCCTCTGCTTGGAGGGTTACTACCGTCATTTTATAGAGGGGTTTTCATCGATTGCAACTGCTATGACTAGATTGACTCAGAAGGATACTCCATTTCAGTGGACAGAGGAGTGTGAGGCGAGCTTTCAGAAGCTCAAGACAGCTTTGACTACAACCCTAATTTTGATATTGCCTGCTAGTTCGGGGCCTTATACAGTTTATTTTGATGCGTCACGAGTTGGCCTTGGAGCGGTGTTGATGTAGGACGGTAGGGTAATTGCCTATGCATCCAGATAGTTGAAGATACACAAGAAGAATTACCATGTCCACGACCTTGAGTTAGTTGCTATTGTTCACGCCTTGAAAATCTGGCGTCATTATTTGTACAGTGTGCCTTGTGACATTTATACCGACCATCGGAGTTTGCAGCACTTGTTCAAGAAAAAGGATCTAAATTTGCATTAGAGAAGGTGGTTAGAGTTGTTGAAAGATTATGATATTACTATTTTGTATCATCCGGGTAAGGCCAATGTGGTAGCTGATGCCTTCAGTCGTCGGGCAGAGAGTTTGGGAAGTTTGGCTTACCTACAAGCATTAAGAGGCCTATGGCGATAGATGTTCATATCTTTGCCATCCAGTTGTGAGGTTGGGTCTTTTAGAGCCTAGTCGTATTTGTAGCTCGGTGCCCCAACTGTTAGCAGGTTAATTATGAGCACCAGAGACCCGGTGGGTTGGTTCGAGTTGGGTGAGGTTGGATTATTGGGTACAAACTTGGTTTAAAATGCTTTGGAAAAGTTTAAAGGGATCCAGGATTTACTCTATATAGCCTCGTCAGGACAGAAGAGTTATGCGGACCGAAGAGATCGTGATAGTTTCGATATGGTTGGAGAGAAAGTTCTGATTCGTGTTTCGCCTATGAAAGGCATTATGAGATTTGGGAAGAAAAGGGAAGTTGAGTCTGAGGTTTATTGGCCCTTTTGAAATATTAAGGCATGTTGGGGAGGTTGCTTATGAGATTACCTTACCTCCCAGCTTAGTAGGAGTTCATCTGGTATTTCATGTTCGATGCTCCAGAGATGTCACGGGGATTCGTCGCACATGTTGGATTTCAGCTCAGTCCAATTGGACAAGGATCTGTCCTATGTTGAGGAATCAGTGGCAATATTGGACAGGCAGGTCCGAAAGCTGATGTCAAAGGAAATAACTTCAGTAAAGGTTCAATAGCGGGGCCAACCGGTCGAGGAGGCGAATTGGGAGACTGAACGGGATATGTGTAACTGATACCCTCATCTTTTCACTACTCCAGGTATGTTCTTTATGCTCGTTCGAGGACGAACGAATGTTTAAGTGTGGGAGGATGTAATGACCCGGCCCGTCGTTATTAGAATTTACACCCCGTTCCCCTATTAACTGCTTCCTCTAAGTTCATTTCTTCTATTTTGGTTTGCCGGGATGTTCGGTGTTAGGATTCGGAGTGTTTGGGACACTTAGTCCCTAAATGAGAGCTTAAGAATTGAAAAAAGGTCAGTATTCGGAACAGTGTGAAGACGACCTCAGAATGGAAATCTGATGCTTCTGTTATCTCCGTTAGGTGATTTCGGGGTTGGGAGCGTGTTCGGAATGTATTTTGGAGGTTTGTAGCTCATTTAGGCTTGAAATGCCGAAGTTTGAGTTTTTGAAGTTTCCGGTCTGATAGTGAGTTTTTGATCTGAGGGTCGGATTTGAATTCTGGAAGTTTCTGTAGCTCCGTCATGTCATTTGGGATGTATGTGCAAAATTTCAGGTCATTCGGACGTGTTTTGGTTGGGTTTTTTATCGAATGCGTGTTTTGGATGTTTTAAAAGAACTTAGGCTTGAAATCGATGTAATTTGATGGTTTTGGCGTTGTTTGAGGCGTTTTGATGATTGGAACAAGTTTGTATGATGTTTTAGGAAGTGTTGGTATTTTTGGTTGAGGTCTCGGGTGCCTCGGGGTGATTTCGGATGGCTAACGGGAATTTTCGAAGTTGGAAAATGTTGCAGAAATGCAGCTGTCAGTGCACAACAATTTTGTTCTATGCGATCGCAGGGCTCTAATGCGATTGCATAGGGTTAGCTACAGTACCCAGGAATTTTGTTCTATGCAATCGCATAGGGTTAGCTACAGTACCCCGGATTTTATTCTATGCGATCGCAAGGATCTAATGCGATCGCATATGGTTAGCTACAGTACCCAGGAATTTTGTTCTATGCAGTCGCATAGTGTTAGCGACAGTACCCGGACAGAATGTTAAAAAAACATTTCATCCGCGAACCAAACCCATTTTTCCACCATTTTTGAGCAACGTTGAGAGCTTTTGGACGAGAATTGAAGGGATTTTGACCGGAAGTGATTGGAGGTAAGTCCTATGAACTAAATACATGATTATATTGTGAAATCATCCTTGGAATCCATGGAAATTTATCCAAAAGAGGAAGAACTACGGCTTGAGTTTTAATATTTCCAATTTGGATTTGAGGGGTCATTTGGACTCCGAATTTGGTAAATTTTATATGTATAGACTCTTGGCGAGATAAGGATCGCGTTGATGTAAAAATTATTCGATTCTGAGACGATGGCTGGAGGGGCATTTTGGTCATTTTACCTATTTTCGCGCCTTAGCTTTAAATTCAATAGTGGAATCAGTTGTTTACAATATTATTTATGATGTGTAGTTGAATTGAATAGATTTGGGCCATTTGGAGTCGGATACTCGTGGCAAGGGCGCGGTTTCTAGTGACATTGAGCCGGTTCGAGGTAAGTGGCTTGTCTAACTTTGTGTGGGGGACCTTTCCCCTTAGGATTTGTTCTTGATATTTGAGTGCCTTGTACACGAGGTAACGAGCGCGTACTTGAGCTAATTGTTGAAAACCCGAATTTTTACTTAAAATACTTGACCTAAATTTCTTTCGTATTTGCTTTATTCTACTTGCTATTATAGCCTGTGCTAGTATAGAAAAACATGTTTAATTGATCCAAATTGCCTATTTGCTTAAATTGCCTTAATTGTAATTATGTGGAGCATGGTAGGCCAGAATTATTTGTTGTCTTGTATTGTTGTACTTCAATTTCTGAATATTTCTCTGATTTTGGTTGCGCATTTACATTGGGACTACGGGACGGTATCCCAGGAGATCCCCGTGCACTTTTATTTTGGGACTACGGGACGGTATCCCGGGAGATTCCCCTGCACTTTTACTTTGGGACTACGGGAGGGTATCCCAGGAGATCCCCCTGCACTTTTATTTTGGGACTACGGGACGTTATCCTGGGAGATCCCCCTACACTTTTACTTTGGGACTATGGGACGGTATCCCGGGAGATCCCCCTGCACTTTTACTTTGGGACAACGGGACGGTATCCCGGGAGATCCCCATGCACTTTTATTTTGGGATTACGGGACGGTATGCCGGGAGATCCCCTGCACATAAATGATTGGACTACAGGACGGTATCCCGAGAGATTCCTTGATACTTGTACGAGAGTTAGACTACGGGACGGTATCGCGAGTGATCCATTGGACAGTTGAGGAGAGGGCTACTGGACGGTATCCTGGGAGACCTTCATTGGTACTTAAGATTGAGTTGTAGTTACCTTGTGTTTCTGCTTTATCCTGGTAGTTATCATTGTTTCGTTGATTTTCCTTACTACACTGCTAAGTTTATTATATTTGTCATATTTCCCCATTGTTAATTATTGCTACTATTATATTTTTGCCTCAGTAGGGCCCTGACCTTTCCTCGTCACTACCCAACCGAGATTAGGCTTGGCACTTACTAACTACCATTGTGGTGTACTCATGCCCTTCCTGCGCATGTTTTCATGTGCAGATCATACAGGTACCTCTACTCAGGCGCACTATCCTTGAGGCAAGGAGACATACAGAGACTTCGAGGTATATCTGCAGCGTCCGCAGACCGAAGATTCTTCTTCTTATTCTAGTTGTAGAGCTGTTATCCTATAATACTTTTGATGTAGTTATTTTGGAGGCTAGAGTACTTATTGGAATTCTTTTAGCCTGTGTTTCCCGTGATTTTCCGGGTTTTGGGATTTGGTTGTAGAATTTCGCATATTCTTAGAGTTGTACAGACCGGACGGTCTTATACTCAGTTGTTGTCTTTCATATGTTCGGTTTTAATTGGTTTTTCCGCAATAATTATATCTTTCTGCAATACTTGTATTACCTGGTCGTGGAGAGTAGGTGCCATCACGACATGTTCACGGAGAGCGAACTGGGGTCGTGACACAGGGATTCCAGGCATTGCTTACACCCAGGATATCATCAGAATTAGAATAGTGCAGTGTGGAAGAGCCAGCTCTCAGGCATCCAAGTTCAGAGGGAGATCAGGGGTCCCAAAGCATGGCTTGCAAGAGAGGGGCAGACCTTATAGCTAAGAATATGTGCAAAGTGAAAGGGAATTAGGGAGCCATGACAGGTGGTAGTCATATCTAGCCATAAGGTAGGCTGGCACACCCCTGACCACTTGTTTAGTTGAACAAGTTAGGAGCAAACCTTTTGAAGGTCAGACCAAGGTCTGGATAGTGATTAGGACACTATCAGACCCAAGTCCAAGGCTCAAGCACATAAAAGGGGAAAGGGACTAGGAATTGATTGAGTTAGGGATTAAAAGAACCCAGTTCAGGATCATAGACAACAATATTGGAGTGCTGCTATGTCCTGAACAATAATTCACATACCAAGGGGTAAGGGGGTAAGGGAATTCATAAAGTATCAAATTCACAACAAACAAACGATTGCACACATTATTTAAACAGTAGACTGTAAATGAAAGGGGGAACACACAGGCAGAATTAAATGCATTGCTGTTGAAACATGTAAGCTAATTGAGACATACCAGTATAGAAGCAAAGAATGCAGAAGAAAGCAAACACAGTCCACAACAATGCAAGTATCAGAAAGAGAGAGAGTATAAGTGAAAGTGATTTGTGAACTCAGATGGTATTCTGTGTTCGTATGTTCAAAGAGAAGGTATGAGAGTATTTATAGTTTGGAATCAGGTAGGGAACAAGGTAAAAAAATAACCATGCACCAATTAGAATCAATCAGTAGCAGAAAATCCCTTTAATTGAGGAATTCAAATTTGAACGGTAAAGGGGAAGAGTTATTTAAGGAGGGAGATCAATAAGCATATTGCGCATAGCATACAAATAAGGGGTAAATACACAATTGGATATTTAAGGAAAGAAAGCACAGTAGTAAGAATAAGGTATAAGTTTTAAAAACATCAGTCAAGGGATCTCGAATCTAGTTGTAAATCACATAGAGACTGGGACAATTAAGGAAGTAAATAATTCGAACATTGGTATAAAATCACGGAAGATACAGGATCAATTATTTATGGAAAACATCAGTAAGGTAAAAGAGGTTCAATCAAGAGAAATTAGTGACGAATTTCTTAGCCTGATAAAAGGAATTTCTAAGAAAAAAATAAAACTTTGAAAGGGAAGCTTATATAGAAGCATGCAATTCAAAACAAAGAAGAACAGTGAGAGCTTTTTTCTATAATCATAGGCAAATAAGTTCACAAGTTCGATTACAGACTCGTCATGAGTCTGTAAACCTAGGGTTTTAGAGTGGAACCCTGGTGTCTTTCACATTAAAGAAAAGAAAACCCCCCAAGTCTTAGGGATTCACATGGAGTTGGAGAAGAGGGAATTGTTCAAAGTCACAGAGATAGGCAGATATGCACAAACAAAAGTAAGAGGAAATTACGAGTTTTAAAATGAAGGCAGGCAAAAGCATGATCAACAGAACTTAGAAACAAAATCAAAGCGTGAGCTTAAACATATAAGCAAAAGCGAGTCAATAACCTAGGCTAACATGTGAACAAAAGAGGTAAAAGAATCTCCGTAAAAGATCCAGGGTGAAACACAAAAGCAGGCTTGAACATAACAAGGAATAAAACAACAAGCATGAACACACATAAAATGAGTAAAAGAATCACAGACATTTAGAAACCACTTTCAGAAAAACCTAAAAATTGGATTCGAAGAGTTTTGAAAAGGGAAAATTGGGGAAAAACTCTAAAATGGCACACACAGCATAGATCTAGTATAGATCTAGACGAGTAAGCGAAAAAGGAACCTCGATTAGGCTAGGGTTTCTGAGAACCCAAAAGGACGAGAAGGCTTGGAAGTCTCGAGAATGGTTCTGAGCTAGCAAGGTCGAATCCAGGCTTGAGAGGCTGAGATACGCCGGAGCAAAGCCGAAAACGGCCAAAGAAGCTCGAACCAGCCAGGGTCTGGATGAGGACCTTCGAGGTCTAGCCTTGAATCTTTACTGAGCAGGTGTGTGAGAGTAGGAGATGGTGGATAGAGGTTGTCCATGGCTAGATTAGCCATGGATTCTGGTGATTTGAGGTCGAAGGGGGAGGTAGGTGGATATTAGGGTTACAGAGGTTGAGAGGGTTCGAGAGAGACGAGAGGAACCAGAGGCGGCGGATTTGGAGAATGAGGATAGGGTTAGGGTCGTTTGGAATTAAAAATGGAAAGGGGGAGCCTGGGCCGTTAATCAAAATGATCAACGACTCAGAATAAAAGGAACACGGGCCGGTTCGGGTGGTTGAGTGTTGGGTCGGGTTAATTAAGAAGTTGGGTAGGGAAATTTGGGTCTAATTTGGGCTTAAGGTTGGGTCAATTTTAGGCTAAAATTGAAATGTAAATAAGGCTAAAATTGAAATGAATTGGGCTATGATTGAAATAGCCAGTTTTTCCCTTTTATTTTATAAAAATAGTGAAAATGATTTCAAAAGAAAATTAAAGATGTGGAACCAATTAATAATGCGTATATATTAATTAAAAACTACCGGAACTAATTTTACAATTATAAAACACTCACTTATAATAGGCTATAATTGCATTTATATGCAATTAGCTTTAAAAAATACCAAATAAATTTGTAAAAATATACAAAAATCATCTTAATTATATTCTGATGTAAATACGAGAATAAAATAGATTATTCAACAAAATGATAATGTTGGAAATAATTATTGGATTTTGAACTTTTAAAATAGATAATAAATTGACTTTAAAAATTCTTAAAAATTTGGGAATAATACTAAAACACTTGGGTATGCTGATATATGCATGTAGATATCATTTTGAAAGTATTTTGGGTATATAAAATACTTAAGGAAAATTTGGGTATCAACAGCGTTAGATGGGTCATTGGAAAATTTTGTAATTCTAAACTCTTCTTCTTCTGAACTGTAACTGTATGATGTTTTGGAAACTTAACTATGGTTTAAGGGTTGTAATATAAAGTGAACTACCAATGTTATACGTATGATCTCTCCTACTGTCTAAATAAATAAAAGCATGGTTGCTTGATCATTGTGAGTTGAGTAGGAAGAGTCTAAAAGGCTTTCTCAGTTGGGTCCACTCAATTGAGCGCCGGTCGTGCCTCCCGATGTTGGGGCGTGACATAACAGCTATAGAAGGCTCATCAGCTGAATATGTAACCACTACCATTGGCTCATCATACTGGCCACCGGTGATAGTTTCTTTACCCTTGAACTTCAGGTTCCCCAGTCCTTGCAAAGAGTACTATGAGAAGGGCTTTTTGACCCGCACCTGTGTATTAAATCTTCTCCGTTCCACTTTGGCATCCTTAAAGTATTCAATGCGAGTGTTTTGAAATGGACAGGAGCTTTCACTCTTTTGGTCAACCACTGACATGTTTGCTGACATGATGGAACCTACATTGATTGGGTTACCCGGCCACACTAGATGCCACCAGAACTGCTCGTGGAAGTCGAAGATTGTTCTCATTCCTTCTCAAGTCTATCTGGCTGAACACAAAAGTTTTCCACCCTTTTGTTTCAAAATTAAGGGTGGACCGTGCAATGAAAACTCCCATTGTGATCCACGATGGCAGTGGTCCTGGAGCATCCAAGATCTCTGCTAGCCAAGAGCAAGCTGCATCACCCAAAGCACGATTCTGCATATATTGGACTGCCTCTACCTCCTCAAATCCCATGTAAGAGTTCAGAGTGCACTGATCAAATTTAACCTTCAAATTCCTCACTTTGGTCACTTTGGTACCTTTATTGATGTATTCCACATTGGCATAGAATTCATGTACCAAGTGATTATTGGCATCCATGACACTCTTGGTGAACCCCATTTACCCCTTTGTAAGGCTCCGTGAAAATTTTTGCTCAAAACCCGAGATCTTTTAGTGCCAAGTTTAGAATATATGTTAGAAATTCGTAAAAAAATGTTTTTGAGAAGGGTGCATTTCGGCGACCCATTATGCGATCGTATAACAGTAATGCAGGCCACATATCTGCCGTAGAGTGAGATAATATTTTGGCCTATTTTGAGGTCAACTATGCGGCCAATTATGCGATCGCATAATCAATATGCGGGTTGCATAGTCATTGCATAACCACCTTGAAATTTTGTGAACGTCAGTTCTGTGGTGCATTATGCGGCCGTAAAATGGTATGTTGACCACATTCTTGTCGTATACCCAGGAAGTTTGTTTATGTTTTGTGAGCCATTTCGCAGTCCCTTTTTGTGGGCCGCATGTCAATTATGCGATCGCAGATCTGTTCTGGGGCTCCAAAGTTCTAATTTCCTTACCCGACCCCATGTCGATATATTATATGCTACCCTTCATTTTAGGCCTATTTTCCGATGCATTTAGAGAGTTAGAGAGAGGGTCTTAGAGGGAGAAGGGGGTTCTTCATTAATATTCCTCCTAAGATATTGCTTAAACCTTGAGGATTTGTCAAGAAAGGCACCTAGGTCTTCTTCTTAAAAATGTAAGGTTCTATAACCCAAGCTCTTAATTGCTAAATATAACTAGGATAGACTATTATATGGGCAATTGTTAGGGATAGAAGTGGACATCTAGCATACATGAGTTTTTAGAAGTATTTGGTTAGGTCTTGAGCTGAGGACGGGATGAGGGATGGTAGGATCTTTCACAAAATGGTTTTAAAAGCATAATGCATACTTAGTGTTCGAGAATATGCTCAAATGAGCCAGAACTATGATCACCTCTCTAATTTGTCGTTTGATTTGTTATGTTCCTAAAAGATTGACGTTGCTAAGAGTCTCGAAGTATAGTAGGACTCTAGAAAAGCTCAATGGAGGTATACAGGCTATACTTTCTCTCAAGGAAGTGAATTCCATATTATTTTTATAAGTTTAAGTGTGGTTTGCCTACCAAAAATTGTATATTCTTGAGTCACATTTTAAACGAAGGTTAGTATACTAATTGGGTGAGAAGAATCCGCTCTGTTTAATGCTCCTAGTTGCTCTTACGTGTACTGAAAATGCCTTTATTGAATGTGTCTATTTGTTGATAAACTGTTAAGATGTTCGAAAATGAATCAAATGAGCAAAATATGAAACAAATTATGAAATAAGCCTCGACCCAATTGTTAGGGACTAACTTCAAAAATAGAAAGGCCTAAAAGACTTGTACCCGGACCATGCCCATAAGTGATTGTTGCTTGATTATAAATTCAATGTGTAATTCAATTGTTGGTTGTCACATTCCCTTTTGGAAAGAATCCCTTATATTGATGATTATATTTTTGTTGTATTCAAAAATATATGATCCCCGAAAAATTTGGTATATTGATATTGGTTGGTGATCCCTGGGAAATAAAGGGATAAAAATGTGGAAAAAAACCAAATGTGGCCTTCGTGCCATGAAAAAGATGAATCTTGTGAAAGGCCCAAAGGGCCAAGGAAATTCTGTTATCGAGATAGATTGAGGACATTAGTAAAAACTATAAAATGTGAGAGGTATTGAGGTAAGCATGGTTGTGCCTATGATATATCTGTATACTTGTATTTATACTACAATTGTGTGCAATTTCAAATCAAAGTAAAAATATTTTTGGGAGTATCATTAGCAAAACCGAGGAAGGGTGTGTCATAAGGCTTACACCTGAAACTAATGTGCCGGTGTAGGGGTGGATCGTGGTTATTCCCCTTAATTGGTATAAACTTGGCAACATTTGTAAATTGTTAATTCCAACCCACACGGCATATGTGGGAAGGCAGCCTAGCCGATCGGGCCGTGATCAGACGCCATGCCGCACACATGGTGGTATTGTGCTGGGAATCAAAAAATTGAAATTAAAAAAAAAATCTAGCAATTGTTATTGTGGTACATGTCTCTAAAGGGACGACTTAGCCGATCGTGTCGTGATCAGACTACGTGCTATCAAAGATGGTGGTATAACTCATATCGGTGCTAGTGATCTTCCAACGAAAAATTATATATATTATTTTCGTAAACTAGAAGTCTTACATGTTTAAAATTGGTTTCTAGTATAATGCTGATTTTGACTTACTGTTTTGTGGTTTCTTGCTTGTATGGTTATTCTATTCTGAAAGAGGACTTTTAGCCTTACATACTAGTGCTATTCAACATCACTAACGTTCTTTTTGTCGGGGGAGCTATATCGTTTTATGACACAGGTGGTTCCATATAGAGCGGCATCGGCTAGTGATAGTGGTACTCTCTTCCCAGCAGTATTGGTGAGCCCCATTCCATCCCCGGGTCATGTCATGTAAGTTTTGTTTAATTTTTCATCACATTTTGAGGTATAATCGGAGCCTTGTGGCCGACATTTCCCTATTACTCTTTTATTGTATTTAGAGGCACCGTAGACTGTTTGTGGGTGGTGGTTGATGTTGGGAGTCCAGACTATAAAGGTTGGTACTTGATAACCATATTTTTCATTAAACTTGTAAACATGTAATATTTTGTAAACTATGAATAAAGGCATTAATGGAAATGAAAAGAAGGTTTTTAATGGAAGATTTGTTAGTGTTTTGATAAAACGAGATAACATCCCCAGAAACCGTGAGATGCTCAGTCGATTTTACTCGGTTGAGTGCCGGTCGCATCCTGCGATTTCTTGGGCGTGACACCCTTGCGCTCCTTGAATTGCCTATGAACATTGGGATTGTAATTACTCAATTCCTTCACTAAAAATCGACTATAAAGTGTGAGTGATCTTTGGGACCACCATTCTCTGAACCTCGTGAAGGCTGTCAAGCTCACAAATCTATCTTCTTATCTCTCCGTCTTCTTCGACCTCTCGAGGCTGCCCACTTTAGTGTCACCCCATCTGCCGTCATCAGGAGCGTTATCATCATCATCAACGGGGATAGATGCTGCATGGGAATGTGAGGAAGAGGGCTCATAATATTGGCTATCATCTTCTGAACCCTCAGAAGAACTAGCAGAGAAGGAGGATTCATCTCTCAATTGTAGTCTACCCGGAACTTGTTTGGGTTGAGATTGTGCATCGCATTTTTCTTGCATAGAGTTTCCCTCTAAAGCTTTACTAGACGAGAGATATTCACCGTATTCTGAAGGTTCAGGGACTCTGTTGGTAGTTGCATTATTGTTTATTGCTCTTTGGACTGAGAGTGGGATGTTTCCCTGCCTCGGCCTCGGGAGGGTTCACCCCTCCCTTTAGAAGTTTCGCCTCTACCCCGTGATCAAACCATTGTCTCAAATACAAGGCACATAAATCAGGTGGAGTTCAAAATAGTATAAATAGTCGCATTACAGTTACAGGAAAATAGACTACAGTAGAGAAAGTGGATATCGCACAACTTTAAGTGCGGCCACAAACTACCTTGTCCAGACCGCGTAATTTCAAAGTGCGGTAGCACATTTTGAAGTGCGGACCACACAATTTTGAGTGCTGCCGCACAATCCCAAGTTTTAAAAACTAGTTTTCTGAAGTTCCAAAGTGCGGTCGCACACATTGTTACGCGGACTGTACAAATTAATGCGGACCTCACAATTTTGAGTGTGGACCGCTCTTTTCATGCAACACATTTGCCCTAATTTTAATATCCGCGGACCGCACAATTTCTTGTGCGGCCGCACAATTTTAATTCACACAGTAGTGAGTTTAGCTTTTGCAAATTTGACACAATTTAGACATGGTATTTGCAAATAAACATGATTAATGATCTACCCAGTCCCCCAATGAACACACATGATATTACCCATATGATTTTACGTACACGACTATCATTTGTCATTTTAGGCCTAGAAATAACTATACTTCTGAATACACTGAGTTTAGGATTTGTAATTTTGACACAATTTAGACATGGTAGTTGCAAATCAACATGATTAATGATCTACCCAGCCCCCCAATGAACACATGAAATTACCCACATTATTTTGAGTACACATGACTATCATTTGACATTTTAGGCCTAAAAAAACTTTACATCTGAAGAATAAAAACTAAGAAAAGAAATTGAAAAATCTAAAAATGCATTAAACATAAGGGTGATGTAGGATGCAAGTAGGACTCTACGCTAATGAATGAATGAGGAGTGTGAACTACTTTTTCTTGCATTGTGCTTGCTTAGGTCTCAAAAACTAAGAGTGTGCAAAGTTGTGAATAGTGCATTGAGGTTTTATTTCTAGGTTTACCAAGTCGGTCAAAAGATGAGCTGAGTGCGGTAGCAAAATTTTGAGTGTGGCCCGCACTCTTTACCTGGACCTTGATGAAACTCTGCGGTCCGCACAAAAGTGAGTGTGGCCTTAGAATGTATATGTTCTCTGTCAGACTAAACTTCAGAGAGTAACGACCTGGCTGGTCATTTTATGAATTTCAGCCCCATTTCACCCATTTCTGCTTCTTTATGTCTTGTTCAGCTGTATTATGTGGTATCAGGTTGGTTGGTTCGGGTTCGAAATGGTTTTGGAGAGGTATGAGATACTTAGTCTCTTTTGAGTATGCTTAAGTTAGAAAAGTCAATCGGATGTTGACTTATGTGTAGAAGGTACCAGATGTGAGCTATTATGGTTTGGATAGATTTGATAGGTGATTTGGAATTTGGGAGCGTGATCATAATGTATTTCGGAGGTCCGTGGAAGATTTAAGCTTGAATTGGCGAAATTAAAAATTTGGCATTTCTAGTCGGTAGTGGAAAATAAGATATACAGATCGGATTGGAATGCCGGAAGTTGGAGTAGGTCCGTTGTCTCATTTTTGATGTGCGTGCAAAATTTAAGGTAATTCAGATAAGGTTTGATAGGTTTTTGCATCGGTTGCGGAATTCGGATGTTTGGAAATCCTTAGGCTTGAATCCGATGATGATTTTTGTTTTTGATGTTGTTTTGAGTGTTCCGAAGGTTGGAACAAGTTTGAATGATTTTATGGGATGTGTTGGCATGTTTGGCTTAGGTCCCGAGGGCCTCGGGTGATTTCAAGTGGTTAACGGATCATTTTGGACTTTGGAAACATAGCACATTTTATGGTATTTTTGTTGCAGAGATTTGATCTTCGTGTTCGCGAAGGGAATCTATGCTTTCGTGAAGGTATGGCCAATGGAATGATAAGGAACGCAAGGAGTTGAACGCTTTTGCGGAGTGGAAAGACGGATCAGCTGGACCCCGAGAATTTCTTCTACGCGTTCACGTATAGGATAACGCGTTCGTGAAGGGTCGGGCAGGTGAAGCTATGCGTTCACGAGAGTGTATTTGCTTTTGCGAAAGAGGAAAAAATTGGCCAGTGCATTTTTGTGCTTCGCGAACACGAGTCTTTGACTTTTTTCGCAAAGAAGGGAAACACCCGAGCATAAAGTATAAAAAGCCAACTTCGCGATTTTCAACTCATTTCTCACCATTTCTGAGCGACTTTGAAGCTTTTTGGGAGAAATTGAAGAGGGATTCAAGGGGTAACATTTGGAGGTAAGGTTTTTGAACTTAATACTCGATTCTGTGGTGATTTGTAGCTAATTAGACATGAAATTTGTGGGATTTAAGGGTTAAAATTGAAGGATTAGGGCTTGAAATTGGAGAGTTTAAATTGGGGATTTGAGGGTCCCTTTGACGTCCGATTGTGATGTTCTTGGTATGTATAGGATCGTGGGAGGATGAGGATTCTTGTGATGTAATTTTTATCAAACTCCCGTACGTGGGTCCGGGGGTCGGGTTTGGGTAATTTCGGAATTTTGGAGTTAATTTGATAATTTTCGTATGGGTTTTACTCCTTTAGCGTATATTGATGATAATACACTAATTTTGGTTAGATTCTCGGCATTTGGCGGCCGAATTGAGAGGAAAGGGCATCGCGGGATAGAGATTGGCTTGACTTGAGGTATGTAACACATCCAAACTTGGTTCTGCGAGTCCGAAACCCCGAACTATGTGTTCTATGATTATTATTGAGGTGACGCAAATGCCAATTGACGGGCGTGTGGACGTGCACTGTGAGAATTGCGGACAGGATCATTCCATAGCACCGCATTGTAACTCTTTCTTGTCGATATCAATATTTCTATCATGTGATTAAGTAAATGAGCTGTAAAAACATGCTAGATATCCTGATAGGGCATCACGCCGATAATGTTGAGACCCAGAGTGGTCGTGTCTTGATGTCATCTCATTACATTCATTGACATTCTGTACTCAGTCTTGCTCATGCATATCATATTATGTCTCTGTCTCAGTTATAATTATTTGGCATATCATATCATTTTTTTGGGCTAGTTTCATGACAACGTGAGCCCATGTTTGGGACAAGAGAGTGATGACTGAGTGAGGCCGAGAGCTTGATTGTGAGTGACAGTTATGGGATCGGGCTACATGCCCTAGTGATTATGTTGATTTTTATGATAGCGCCTAGGTTGTAGGATCCCCTCCAGAGTCTTTACCCCCCCTAGTGAGCGTAGTAGACTATATTCAGGGATGGATCCTCCCTTGGTATGAGATGGATCTTCTCCATGAGGCTGGTTGACCTGTTCCTCGATATTGGATATTGATGGTTTATGATGTGTATATATTCCGAGATGGATCTTCCCTGGGCCTTGTGAGACATATACAGTACCAAATGGTTGTGAGGTTGTTGTCATTGTTATTTTCTGGAGATGGATCATCTCCACCAGCTGGATTGGCCTTCCTTAATACTGAGTGACTGCTATCAGAGATGTATATATTATGGGATGAATCTTCTCTGGGCCGTAGGAGCCATATACAGTACTGAGTGGATGAGTATTTGAGATTATGGGCACCTGAGAGCATTCAATATAGCATGTGCACTGACATAAAGATGTAGTAGAGTCTCATTTCTCTACCATGTTCATATCTACTCTATTCCATGTTTTGAACTGTCTACTTAGCTAAAAGCATGCCTACGTATTTGTACGTTATTTCTGTTATCTTTGAGGAGTTTGAGTTCCTCACGACCTATCAGTCCATATTTTGGACTTGTTACACACTGAGTTGGTATACTCACGTCTCTGTATCTTGTGTTCAGATCCAGGTAGCTCGGGCCACGGTAGCAGATGCTGATCATTTCAATTACGGGCTTTCATTGGGATAGTGAGGTAGCTGCCTGGGGATCGTAGTCCCGCCTTTCTCCTTCCTTATATTCCTCTTAGTGTATTTGTTGGCTATTCTCAGTCTATGTTAGTCTTGTTTTATTTCGAACAGTTGTAGAATTTTGCTCATGACTTAGTGACACCCGAGGTCGGGCTTGTATTTTTCGCTCTGTTCTGATTTTAACTTTATGTCTTTTATCGGATTTTAGTTGAAAACATGGTTTTACTTCAGTTTTAAATGAAATATGGATTATTTGGAAATGAGTCGGCTGACCTAGTTTCACGATATGCGCCATCATGACCGGGTCAGTTTTGGGGTCGTGATAGAGAGGTGCATTTTTGGTTCTCCAGTTGTGCTTCCGCACATAGAATTGTGCGGCGCAGGTTCTTCTCTGCTGTGGCATACAAGATTGTGCGATCAGCACAATAAATGTACGGTCCACACTTTTTAAGGAGTTAGCCATCTTTCTGGGCACAGTCCCTGCAAAGCGCACTCATTTCTGCATACACTTCAAACTAGTTAGCACAAAACGAAAGCCTATCTAGAGAAGAAGAAAAAGATAAAAGAAAAACACATGGGTTGCCTCCCAAGAAGCATCTCATTTGTCACGGCACGATGCAAATTACCAATTACTTAAAATGAAGAACCACCACGACGTGGCGATCATCAACTTTTCCAAGATAGTGCTTCACCCGGTGCCCATTGATTCTAAATACTTCATCATTCTTATTTTTCAAGTCCAATTCTCCGAATGGTGTCACACCCACAACTTCAAATGGGCCAATCCATTTGGACTTCAACTTTCCCCGGAAACATCTGCAACCGAGAGTTGTATAATAACATAAGATCAACCCCTTAGAACTTCTTGTTTCGAATGTACTTGTCATGGAGGTACTTCAACTTTTCCTTGTACAGAGACGAGATTGTGTAGGCATGGTACTTGAATTCATATAGCTCATTCAATTATGCCACCCTTAAGTTCGCGGCAACACCCAACTCAAGGTTCAACTTCTTCAAAGCCCATGGCCTTACAAGATTTTCCGAACACCAACCACTAGGGAGACATCCCAATTGGTATTTTGTATGCCGTCCTATAAGCCCAAAGAGTAACATCAATCTTTCTTGACCAATTCGTCCGATCGGCATTCACTATCTTTGACAAAATACTCTTGATCTCCCGATTAGAGACTTTCACTTCTCCGCTTGCTTAAGGATGATATGGGGTCTATACTTTGTAAGTGACACCATCTTTGTGAATAAGGTATCGAAAGCGTTGTTGTAAAAATGCCAAACCCCATCACTTATAATAGGCCTTGGAGTACCAAATCTTGTAAAGATGTTCTTCTTCATAAATTCCACCACACTCCTCGCTTCATTGTTGGGCAAAGCAACGGCCTCAACCCATTTAGACACACAATTAATCGCGACTAGAATGTAGGTGTTCCCACAAGATCTCACGAACGATCCCATGAAATCAAGGCCCCACACATCAAAGATGTCAATTTCTAAAATGGTGGTGAGGGGCATCTCGTTCTTCTTAGAAATCCCACCGGCCATTTAACAATAATCAGAGCTCTTGACTAGATTTCTAGCGTCGCTATATAGAGTAGACCAATATAATCCAACACTCAACAATTTTGTTGCCGTTCTAGCTCCACCATAGTGGCCACCATACAGTGAAGGATGGCAAGCCTTAAAAATTCCTACTTATTTCTCCTCCGGTACACATCTTCGAATCACACCATCGGTAAAAATCGGGAAGAGATACGGTTCATCCCAATAATATTCAATGCAATCGCATTTGGGCTTCTTCCTTTGGTTTGAAGATAACTCATTCAGTACAATGCCACTCACAGGATAATTTGCTAAGTCGGCAAAACATGGCATCCCAGTCATTGAAATGGCTAGCATCTGCTCGTCGGGGAAGGAATCATTGATCTCAAGGCCGTCATGTGGCCTCCATTCCTCCTCCAGTTGAGATAAGTGGCCCGCCAATTGATTCTCACTACCTTTGCGGTCTTGGATCTCTAGAACAAACACTTTTAATAAAAGCACCAACCGCATTAACCTTTCCTTTGAATTCTTCTTACTTATTAAATATTGAAGCGCCGGATGATCAGTGTGGACAATCACCTTTTTACCTATCAAGTACGGGCATGACTTCTCTATAGAAAAAAAATGACAAGTAGCTCTTTTTCGGTCACTATGTAATTTACTTGGGCATCATTCATGGTATTACTAGCATAGTATACCGGATGGAAGATTTTGTTAATTCGTTACCCCAAAGCTGCTCCAACCGCAACATCACTTGCATCACACATGAGTTCAAAAGGCAATCTCCAATCCGGTGTGTTGATAATAGGAGTATTTGTCAATTTGAACTTGAGCGATTAAAATGCCTTCATGAAACAACAATATAACAAAGAATTTGGCATCCTTCTCCAAACGATTACACAAGGGGCTCACCACTTTGAAAATATAAATGATGAACGGCAATATAGCCCTGCATGACCTAAGAAACTTCTCACTCCCTTCACGGATGTAGGGGTGGTAGTTTAGAAATAACCTTTATTTTGGACTTGTCGACCTCAATACCATTCTTTGAAAATTTGTGGCCAAGGACAATGCCTTCCTCGACCATGAAGTTACATTTATCCCAATTTAATACCAAGTTCGTCTCCTCAAATCTTGTCAAAACCTTATCCATATTGTTCAAACAATCATCAAAATAATCTCGACCATAGAAAAGTCACCCATGAAGACCTCAAGAATATCCTCCACCATGTCAGTGATGATAGCTATCATAAACCGTTGAAAAGTCATCGGTGCATTGCACAACCCAAATGGCATCCGCGATAATGCAAAAGTACCATAGAGACATGTAAAAGTAGTCTTTTCTTGATCCTCCGGAGCAATAAAAATTTGATTATAGCCGGAATACCCATCTCGAAAAATAATAGAAACCACTGCCGGCCAGCCTATCAAGCATTTGATCAAGGAAGGAAAGTGGGAAATGATCTTTCCTTGTGACTTTGTTGAGCTTGCAATAGTCAATACACACTCTCCACCCGATCACCATTCTTATAGGAATCAACTTGTTCTTGTCATTAGTAACCACAGTCATGATCCCTTTATTTTGGACACATTGCACCCGAGAAGTCCACGAAAAATCAGAATTGGGGTAAACAACCCCGTCATCCAACTACTTGATTACCTCCTTCATCACGACTTCTTGCATTTTTTCATTTAGCCTTCTTTGATGTTCAACGGAGGGTTTGGCACCCTCCTCAAAAAGAATCTTGTGCATGCAAAAGGCAAGTATTTATGCCTCGGATATCCGCAAATGTCTATCCAATTGCTCTCTTCCTCCTTTATAGCACCTCCAATATGGACTCTATCTGTATGTTAGTTAAACAAGAGGAAGGAATAACCAGTAAAATAGAAGAAGGGACAAGGAATTCATACTTGAGATGCAGAGTCAATGGCTTTAACTCCAAAGTCGGAGGCTCCTCGATTGAAGGCTTTGTTGGAGTAGTCTTCGGGTTTTCAGGATCCAAGGTTAACTTGTGGGGTTCATAAGTGTAAGACCCTATTCCTTGCAATAAATTCACACATTCCACATAGCCTTGTTTCTCCTCATCATAATCAAGGTTGAGTAAAAGAACTTCCAAATTATCCTCAATATTCATTGAGGAACTAGCATCATCAATACTCACATCAATCACCAAATCCACTAACGAACAAACTTCATTGCTATTCGATTTCTTCATAGATTTGCACATATGGAAACCAACTTTTCATGACCCACCAGAAAATTGAGCTTGCTGGCTTCCACATCAACAAGATCCTTCCCCGTAGAAAGGAAAGGTCTACCTAAAATATTAGGCACCTCGTAGTCCACCTCACAATCAAGAATCACAAAGTCCGCCGGGAGGATGAACTTATGAACATGAACCAACACATCATCAATAATACCCAAAGGTCTCTTCATTGAACGATTCGCCATTTGCAGCCTCATGGATGTGGGTCTTGGTTTCCCAGTCCCTAAAATTTTGAAAATCGAGTAGGGCATCAAATTGATTGTTTCCCTAAGATCACATAAAGCTTTGGCAAAGTCGACACTTCCCATTGTGCATGGGATTTTTAACGTGCCCGAATCTTCCAATTTAGGAGCCATTGAGTGCACAATAGCACTCACATGATGAGTCATCTTTATAGTCTCACAATTCATTGATCTTTTCTTTGTCACCAAGTCCTTCACGAACTTTGCATAACCCAGTATTTTCTCCAAGGCCTCAACCAATGGTACATTAATAGAAAAAACTCTCCATTTTGAATTGGTTCTCTCAATTTTTCTTGGCAAGTCTTTGAGGATATGTAGGAAGAGGCCTAGGCACTAGGGCCTTAGCCTTTGGCACTACCAGTTCCGGTATGTGAACAATGTGCTCCCTTGATGGGTTTACTTCTTCTTCAGTCTCCTCCACATTGTCTTCAATATCAGTTCTCACCTTATCATTTGCTTGATCTTCATTGCTTAGCATCTCATATTCCTTTACCAAATGTTCATCATCCACAATCTTCTTTTGGCTTGAGTTAGTTGCATCCCCACCTTTTTCACTCCTTGTAGTAAAGGCCAAGGCATGTCCCGTATTGTTCCTGCCCTTTGGGTGACTACCATATCACTTGGTAGGTCCCCCTTACGACAAGTGATTAAACTTGCGAGATTTGGCCTAGTTGAAATTCCAAATTGAGCATCAGAGTCGGCATTCTTCTCCATCATTTTTTAAACATGTTCTCAATTTGTCCCATCTCATTGGTGGAACAGTTTGGTCATTGAGAAGGATAAGGAGGCGGGTTACTCATTTGTTAACACATCAGGGGCCTTTGAAAACCCGACCCTCAGTTGTTGTTATTGTTTCACCCTCCTTGGTTGTTACCTCCCCAATATCCATGATTATTGCCACTCTAATTGCCTTGGTTATTTTGACCATTCCAATTCCCTTGATTGCTTTGATTGTTTCAATTCCCTTTGTTGGTTTGATTGTTCCAATTGCCTTGATTGCTTGAATTCTAATTACCCTGATTCCCTTGTGGTCGCGATTGTTGTTGATTTTGGACTTGATTGTTGTTTCTTTTCCCTTGGAAGTTGTTCACATATTATACTCTTTCCTCTTGGTCATTGTATTGTCCATCTGGATCAAATTCTCTATCATCTTGCTCATAATTTTCAACCCAGTTTTGCACTTGAGGACCCTTTTGACTTCTCTTACTTACCATCATACGAACTCCTTTTATGTTATTTACTTTCTTGGGACCTTGCACTTGTTGAATTTTTTGCTTTGGCTAGTTGATTCATTGTGGTGGTCAACTCGGCAATTGCTTGCCCATGATCATGTAATTATTTATGGAAGTGAATCATATTTTGATCACCTCGAGGAACGTTTGCTCTAATTTACCATGCCGATGAAGTATCTGCCATTTCATCAAGAATATCACAAGCTTTCGCATATGGCATTGTCATGAAATTTTCACCGGCAAGTTGGTTGACCACGCAATTAGTTGTAGTATTGATCTCCATATAGAAAGTTTTGTTGAATTATAGCCTCCGTCATGTTATTATTCGGACACTCTTTCCATAGTACGGTACCTTTCCCATATCTAATGCAAAGCTCATTGGTTTCTTGTTTGAAAGCTAGAATCTTATCCCTAAGCATTGCCATATCCCCGGGAGAAAAGAACTTGGCAATGCATTTCTCGGCTTATTTATCCCATATATTGATAGAATGATTTGGCAACCTCTCCAACCAATCTAAGTCCTTCTCCCGTAGAGATAAAGGGAATAGCCTCAACCTCAAAGTATCCTCAGAGACATTTGTATATTCATTCCCCCCAGCATCAACAAACCCTTTCAAGTGCTTGTACGACTCGGTTCCCTGGTCAAGAATCCCCGTGGCTCTATCAATGTAAGCATGACATTAGTAATATGAAAGTTAACCGCCCTAATGCGGGGTGGGACTATGGCACTTTCGTATCCTTTATTTGGCAACACCCGGTGTGCCGCCGCTCTTGGAGAAGGCGGGGGAGGAGTGAGAATGCTATCTTGAGGCGGGCGACCTCGTCTATTTGATTGAGTTTCAAGAGGAACCTCATCAACTTGGCCATCTTCCACATCATCCCCCAATGGCACATTTCAAAGAGGATCATTATTGGTGAAATCCATTGCATCACCTACGATTGTTTCACAAAAATATTAATAACTTGGAAGGAAAAGAAGACAAATCAAACAAAAAACCAAATCTATAACTAAATCCATTTTTAGCTCACCCCAACTGTGCCAAAAATTGATGTTTCCCTAATTCACACCACTTATTGGGATTGTGAAGCAGTCGAAGCAATTATAATCACCCAACGTGAGCCAGGGTCGTTTCCACAACGATCTTATATTGGATTACGCATATATCTAGACTAAGCGTATGATGTGCCAAAAATACACTTCCACATGTTTGGTTGTTCTTCCTACTTCTAATTTTTATATTAATGTTCGTAAATGAAAATCTAGAGAATGATATTCTTGGTGGTGGTGTTTTTGAAGATTATAAAAGATATAGGGTCGTGACTTCCACCTAGGTGGTTACCTAACGGGTTTTCGGCTTTAGGGAAAGTTTGATTGATCGGGGTTTAATATAAAAATCATACCCAATTGCCCACCCAATACCTCTCGGCAATTAGAGTGGTTTCGACCAATTTGACTTTCTCAAGTCCAAATGGGTAAATCACAAAACAATTGATAGATACTCAAGTCAGATCGTACTATCTCTAGATTCAACCCCTTAATTTAGGCTATAGATTTCTTGACTTCACCCCAATTCCTTATTAGCCAAGTTTTCTTAGACTTAGTCTCTCTTTCTCAAGTAGAGTCTACGTCAATTAGGCATGAATCAATGTTTGCAACTATCAATTCATGAATTCAAGTGAGATTTAGGATAACTGTCACTCACCCATCACAAACAAGTCTTAAATTAAAAACCCATTAGGTACCCACACTAGGGTTGCGTTAAAACCCTAGCTTAAAAACTAGCTATTCATAGAAAAAATTAAAGAAACTAAAGAAGAAAATAAGATTAAACTCATAATAGATGACAAAGGGAAGAAAATCAAAAACTAAAATGATAAACTATTACAAAGTTACCTAACACAATAAAGGAAAAATAACTATCTATTTTCTGGTGTTCAAACATGACCTAAATTTGACAGAAAGAATTATTTATACCCAGCTAAAATTGACGGATAAAATTGCCGCTGTGAAGGTTCTGCATCTGCACAATTTTGTATGCAGTCTGCACATTGAAACTTGCTTGGCAGGATGGACTTCTACTACCGCACAATTTTAGGTTACGGCCGCACTTCTTCAGATTTTGCGGATGGCACGTTTTTTAGTGCAGCCACACTTTTGAACTTGAGCTTGACCTGAGAAAATTCTGCGGACCACACATTTTTGAGTGCGGTCGCACTTTTAAATTCTACGTCCGCACAATAATGGTATGTCCGCACAATAATGGCGCGGTCCGCACATCTTCATGGTACCATAATCACATGTCTCTGAACCTTAGCTTCTGCGACCGTACCATAATTGTGCAGTCCACACTTTACAAATAAAATTTGACAGAGACTTCTTCTTGGTGTCCGGCCGCACTCAATATTATGTTTTTGCTTTTTTTTCTTTTTTTAGTCCTTTTTCAAAATTACTCCTTCTTGAGTTGATTTTCATTTCTTTGATTCATATTCCAAACTTGTGCAAGTAAGCATATTTTATCAGTTTTCGAGAATATCTTTAAGCAATTTTGAGCTAAAGAGAAAGTAAAAGAGTGCAAATAAGTAATCAAAATCCCTACTTTTTCACTTCCCATCCTTTTCGTTAGTTGTCCTTATGCTTTGCCTTGTTCCTTATTGCTACCTATGTATTTTTCACCTTTGCTGTTACAGTTATTGACATTTTTTTACCTGGTTTGTACTGCTATACATATGCTTGGTGAGGATGAGAATAATACACGAAGAGAGTTGTCGTGCCAATTAATTTGACATACATTCATTTATTTGGTGTAGAAGAGGTGAATGCACGAAGGGCGATGCCTTGCCATTTGACTTGATATCTTTAATACGTTCCTCATAATATGAAGATTCGTGGATTTACTATGTTGATTGGTGGTTATCGCTTAAAGAAAAGGAGATTAGTTGTGATATTGAGAAAATTGGGCGTGATTTTCTTTAGTAATCATTTATCGCTTCACATTTTTGTCCTTTTACACTTCTCTATTTTTTAGTATGATTTATATTGCGAATCTATTGAACAATTTATATTATTGAGTATCTTTTAACTAAAAAGTCTCGTGACTAATTCACTCAGGTACGTCAAGATACTTATTGAGTACATCGGGTAAGTTGTACTCATGCTACACCTATGCACCTTGCGTGCAGATCTTGGAGATGCGTATATGTGGAAGACAGAGCCCTGTACTGTAGATGTTCCGGCATTCCGAATTCAAGCTACCTTTAGTTCATGGTAGTTTAGAACTTAAACTCTGTTTAAGTAATGATCAAACATATATTGTAAATCTAAATGATAGAGGCTCATGCCTTGTACTAGCAGTCCTTGGGGTAGTTCTATTGTATCCGGTTGTAGTTACTATTATATGTATTGTTGATTTCATAGTTTAGTTGTAGCTTATATTGTTTAGCTTACCTAGCGAGCTGGATTAGGTACCATCACGACTTAGTGAGATTTTGGGTCGTGACAGATTGACAATATCCTTTGGAGTTCATATTTAATTTTGAGGGATTTTGGTGGAGAGTTTGGCTGAAATTTTAGATTGAAACTTGAAAAAGAATACATAAATAAATTATATGTATTTTGTATGTTGGGTGTACAAATGACTACAAAATACATACAGTAAACATAATGGTATGAAAGTTGTATATTTTAAACGCATTCTGTACAATAAAAAGCTTTTTGCATATTGTATATTAGTTTTATGCAAGTTGTAGGCAAACAAAAAGATTTTTTTCAAAAAAAAAGGTTAAATGTTTTAATACGATTTCGTCATTGGGTTGACTCACTGTATTTGTCTTTATAATTTTTATCGGGAATTCTTGTTTGTAGTTAAAAGTCAATATTTAGATAATGATCGTTGGGTTTGAAATGAGAAGATTGAAGTTTTATATTGCTGAGTTTGTGTTGTTCGTATTTTTATGCGTGAAATTTTCTTAATTGGGATTCAAAAAATACTTGATCTATTTTTCTGCTAGTTGTTAGAGTAATTTATGCTAGGAGTATGAAGTTTAACGATGAAATACGAGCTTAAGCGGGGCAGTGGCCAAACCGTAGGGCTCGTTACCCGGGCTTCGGGCTGGACGACTGAAGGCCTCGAGGTCGATATTCGGCTCGAGCTCAAGCTATCGGGGATAGCCTAGGAGGGGATAACAGTTGAGATTTGATTAAAGATAGCTCTTTATTGGCAATATCAAGCAATAAATGAATAACAAGTGTGAAAGCAATAAATGTAAAAAGTAGCCTTGAGTGAGTAGGTTAGAGAGAAACAAGAGAGAGAGATATATATTATTGCTTTTGTGTAAAATCGTAGGATGCCCCCTACAGAATATTAATGACTCCCCTTTTATAGGAGGGGGGAGTCCTAACTTAGTACAAGATACATTGAGTGATAAAGGAAGCGGGATGGGACAGCTAACTAACTTCATGGAGCATACGTAGGCCAAATGTCTAGGCTGCCTAGGTGGACTTAATCGAATTCGGATGCACTCTTCGGAGGCCTCCTATGCTCGTCGGGATCTCGGCCAGCATTATCCTCAGGCCGGGTATCGACAGATTTTGAGGGTAATAGTCGAATCGATGTATCGATCTTTCGAGGCGATCTCCTGAAGCCCTTTGTCAATTAGAAATTGGTCCCTCCAATATTACCGTGTACATATAGTCTCCACATTTCTTGGAGAGAAGCGATAAGAAATGATGTTGACGTCACACTCTATAGGCTCCCATAATGATGTCGTGCTGATGATGCAACCCTTAGTGAGTGCCAAAACGTCTCACCGTCTTACCTTTTCAGAGCCGTATGACGTGTTGTGATTCCTTGTTCTTAGGGGTCATAATGTTGCTGTTGATTCGGCTCCCACGAACATATTGAATGCGTCTGTCGTTATGTTCTTCGAGGGAGATAATAGCGTCGTCGGTTACCTTGCCCTCCTCTTCTATAAATGGGGCTTCTCGTGATCAGTTTTTCATCCAAGCATCTTTTGAAATATATCCTTTCCTCCTTTCTTGCTATTTTCATTCTTTGTTATTTCGCCATGTTTAAGGCCTACGGCATCAAGACTTTACGTCGGCATCATGCATGCTACGGCCTGTCTCCCGAACCTTTTTCGGTCAGACAAAATTATGCTGCCTTGATGTTGTCGTTATTGTTATTTTTGTTGTTGTTGTCGCTTCTGTTTGTTAAGGGCGATGAAAAAAGGACCGATTTCTTTTAGCGCGAAGAAATATTCGGATTATACACCGCTTCTCACCCTCCTCTCCGAGCTTGGCATATTATACCCCTTCTTGGATTCTTTGGTGCTCGTAGGAATTATCTACTAATTGTTACCTCCCACGTCGGGGTAATGTCCCAAGAAGTGGCTTCACAATGATCTTGGTGAAGCTCATACTAGCCATATTTTTTGCCCAGCCACTTCTGAGTTCCTCCTGGCTTCTCCTTCATAATTTTTCTCTTCTCCTTCACTTTCTCATTCCACGTCTTCTCTTTTACAGATGCCATTCTGAAGGGTCGAGGGGAGGCTCCCAAGGGGATGATTCTTTGGAAGATGTGGTCTTTGAGGTCATGCACCCCTAGGAGATGATATCCGGAAACACAGCTGTCGAGGCAGACTCTGCTGCGGACATGGACCTCTGAGCGTGGACTAGGATCTAGGCTTTCACCATACGTATCTGTTTGCTTCCTTGTTTCTGTGTAGAGACCCTCTATGGGATTTTGTAATCACAGGTAAGGATCCCTCGAGGGCCGTTGTAGACAAATATTTATGAATATAAAGATACTTTTTGATTTCTGTCTTTGATACTTGCCCTATTATTGTATATTCTTGCATACCTTGAGCACTTTGAATGTTTCACTTTGTTGATGATTGCTGAGATCTAACTCGAGTGCGAGCATTCTTCCCCATCTTCGTCCGATTGGAACGGCTCCTTTCCGATTCTATTACCATCTTTCCCCTTCTTCCCCCGAGATGAACTACTCTCACCCGGCCCTCTGAGTTGCATAGAGATATGGCGCCAGAGTAAAAACAAATTTTGGGTACTTGGAGCATTTACTCTTGAGTTTTGACATAGCTATCCTTCTGCCTTGGGGTCGGGCACCCAAGGCAGAAGTGTTGGTGTAGATCATTGCATCAGTCTACCAATTCTACCATAGCCATGACTGCCACTTCTGGGCCGGCCCGGTAGAGAGGGGTGAATTCCACTCCCGGTGCTCAGGATCTGCGGGAGTTTACTCTGAAGACTATATCTTCGATAAGAGAGTAACATCTGGAGATGGCAAGGTGATACTATGGATGGGGCGAGGGGCTAGCGTTGCAGGCACTTTCCCCAAATGAGAGTATTATGGACCGTGTTGATGGATTCCCGAACCATTACTTAGACCTTTTCGAACTAGGCCCCCTGGATAGGATCGTGCTTGATTTTTGCCTGAAGTACCAGATTACTTTGGCACATATACATCCATCGCTTTAGCGAATAGTGCTGATGATGAAGTTCCTTCCAAAGAAGGCTAGGATCAAATTCATGCTTAGCCACCTCGTAACGATGTATCGACCTTTTTATCATCGAGGCCCGCTAACCCTGTGGTGTCCTTTGTCCACGCCCTTTGTTGTTGATGACAAGGAAGTGGGGATAAACAATGGTCAATGGAACAGAGCTCAAGAGCCATTCCTTGCAAACTTGGTGTTGCCTCATTGAGGGCTTATGAGTTTGGAGTCTCTGACACGGAAGTCATGTTGCCTTGAGTTTTCAACGCCAGTCCCCGAGTGTTTGGGATGTTTTTGATTTCTGGAGCCATTTTTGTAACCTTAATGTTGCCTCAATGAGGGTATATCTTTGTGTTTTTTACGCCAGTACCCGAGTGATCGGGAAGTTTTTTGGCTCTGGAGCTATATTTGTAAAAGGCAGAATACATAGAC
>MU710602.1:131202-143012 GCA_026770625.1 Nicotiana glauca | reverse complement strand
GCGACGGCTTCTTGTACTCTCCCTTCTGCACTAACTCAATCATGTGAGTCTCATGATAAGTTGGTAATGGATTCTGCGTGATATTGGGAGTTTCTAGAGCCTGTACTTCAATTCTCCTGGTATCAATAATTTCCTGAATGGCAGTTTTTAGATGCCAACATTTCTCTGTATCATGCCCTAGCGCTCCTGAGCAATACTCATAATTTACTGAATGGTCCAGGTTCCTTGGGGGAGGGTTTGGTATTTTTGGTTCAATCGGGTTTAACATTCCAAGCTGCCTCAACCTGTGAAACAGGCTGATATAAGATTCTCCTAACGGAGTGAAAGTCTTCTTCTTTTGTAATCTGTCATTCTTGGCAGCAGGGTTTGGTCGAAAATTGGTTCCACTGGGATTTCTGTAGGTTCTGGGAGGTGGGTATGCATTTTGGGTATGATAGGTATTTTGGGGAGTGGGCGCACACCAGGGTGCCTGAGGTTGAGGATAAGTTTGGGCGTGGTGAACTGAAAAGTGAGGAACGGGCGGTGGATAGTAGTGTTGTGGTGGGCTATATGGTGTATGTGGGTAGGTTTGGTGATGTGGGCGAGGGTGGTGATAATATGGTGAAGTACCCCTGGACCATGCTCTCGACTCCACCATTGTTATATCTTCCTTTTTCTTCTTTCCCAATACCCCTCCAGTGCCAGTCTGGATGGCCTGGGTAGTTGCTTTTATTGCGGAGTAACTCATGATCTTGTTGGATTTCAAACCTTCTTCTACCATGCGTCCCATCTTTACGACTTCATTGAAAGTTTTCCCCACCGCTGACACTAGATAACCATAAAAAGTAGGCTTTAAAGCCTGCAGAAAGTAATCCAACATTTCTCCTTCTTTCATAGGAGGATCGAACCTCGCGGCCTGCTCCCTCCATCGAAATCCATATTCTCTAAAACTTTCTCCAGGTTTCTTCTCAATCTTGGTCAAGGAGAGACGATCGTGGACAATCTCAAGATTATACTGAAAGTGGTTTGCAAATGCTTGGGCTAAGTCATCCCATGTGTACCATCGGGCATGATCTTGCTTGTATACCACTCTAAAGCCGCTCCACTGAGACTTTGGTTGAAGTATGCCATTAAAAATTCATCTTTTCCGGAGCACCCCTCATCTTGCTACAAAACCCCCCTCACATGGGCTACAGGGTTGCCATGTCCATCATAAAGATCAAACTTTGGTAACTTGAAACCCGCAGGCAGTTGGACTTCTGGAAACAAGCACAGGTCTTTATAAGAGACACTCACTTGTCCTCCTAGACCTTGCATATTTTGGAATGATTGTTCCAAGCTTTTTACCTTGCGTATCATTTCCTCCTGCTCGAGGTTTTTAGGAGGCTTTTCTTCTTCAGCTGATATATCAATAAGAGGAGTATAAGAGTATGGTTCATGAGCTTTGAAAGTAGGCTCGGGCGGATAATAGTGGTTTTTCTGAGTGTGGAACAAGGGTTCGCTCGAAGATTTATGTAACATGGCGGGCGGAGAAGCCACGTACACAAGAGCAACTGGTGGTGGAGGAAATGGGATTTGCTTTGGTGGTGGAGGTGGTGGTGTTTGGGAAGTAGTTGCATAGTATGGCTGGTAGGTAGGGTAGGCCGGAGAAGAATTCACGGTGGGTGGATCTTGTGATTGAAATGGTGGCGGGATATAGGCAGGATTGGTGGATCTTGTGATTGAAATGTTGGCAGGGGATGTCCTTTTTCCCAGGCCTGATACATTTCAGCCATCTGTTGTTTCAACTTATACATTTCCTCTTTCATAACATTGACATCTACCACTTCTTCCTCCCTAGCCGAGTCAACAATAGTTGCCTCGATCTCTTGGCTGACCATTTTTAACATGTCTTTGGAGCGGGTATTATATGGATGAGTTTCCAGAATGCCAGCTAGCTAAACCACCTGTCTGGACTCATCAACAACAACAGCGCTATTAGTGGTTAGGGCATTAACAACCAAATAACCGCACATTTGGAGCATGGATGCACCTAGGTAATTATCGATTTATAATATGCATTTGCTCGACCGCGTGCATCATCCTGGCTTATTTATTCTCAATTGTGGCTTATTTCTTTTATTTTTTCCTTTTTCTTTGCTTTGCCACTTTCTTTTATTGCGGCTTTTCCTTCTCTTTGTTTTCTTTTCTCTCTATTTCTCTTCCGCCCTTTTTTTATTTTTTCACTCTTCTTTTGGCTTTTTATTCCTACTGCATTTTTGTATTTTTCATATGGTTATGGTCGGGTCCTATGAAAATTGCCTATATATCGCAATTGTGCCTGAATCAGATCAAGTGGAGTTTTGCCAATTAATATAAAATTAAAAGCAAGAAAATAGAAACTTAATTTTTGGGAATTTTCAAATTTTCATTAATGACAACTGATTACATCAATACTAGGCTATTGTTTTCATTTTCAAAAATCAAAAATACAGACTCAAGACTTGACTATTTTTTTTAGGAATACATCAAAGCTTCAAACCCTGGGTCCCGCGGGGCATCATTCGGCATCGCCGCAGGCCTGCTCGCAAGACCCCTTTGTAATTGCTCCAAATCACTCATAACTTGTCGGACAAATATCATCACTGCTACAGAGGAAGTGGTATAACCCATCTTTTCACCATCCTGGCACCTTTTAACAATATAGCGTGCGATGATCCAAATCATTTCCCTAATTTGACCCTTTTCCTGGAGAAGTCGGCTTAGTTGTCGGGTCCGGGCTTCAAGTACTTGAGAATATTGGAGGTGAAGATCTTGTAGCAATTTTTTTTCCTTTTGCATTTCAGCAATCATCTCATAACAACGATTCCTTTCAGCCTAAAAGTCTTTGTCTAACCAGGCCACCTTTTCTTCCCGAGCATTTGCTTTTCTTCTCATGTTGTCAATGGTCCCTTCATAGTCTCTTTTTATCCGTTGTACATACTGGGCCCTTTCCCCAGTTTTCTTGGCCCAGTGTGCTCAAAGTCTCGCCATGTTCCTTTCGGATTTTTCTAACTCTTCTTGGCAATCCGAGACTTGCTTTTTCAACCCCTTGATCAATCTTTCATCAGACACGCTTATTTCCCGATTTCTAGCATCGACTTTCATTTGTTGAATCTGTGACATAAGAGCTTCATTTTCCTGGGCCAATTTCTTTTTCTCCCCTTCGTCAGCAGCAATTTGCACATTTTTCTCAAATTGAAGGTCCCGCACATGTTGCTCCAACGCCCCAATTTTAGCTCGGTATTCTTTTTCCTTTGCCAACCAATCCCATTGGACTTGAGCTCCGTCAGTAAACTGTTGTACATGAGGTCTCTTCGTGGGTCTCCCAGGAATTTGAAACCTTTTGTTGAACCATGTCAAATATTTGGGGTCCATTTCACCCCTTGCCCGATCCTCTATCATGGTGTCAGGTTGCAGAAACCGACTTTCATTCCATATCTTCCTAATTCTTGCTTCCGGGAAAGTAGCTTTAGGACCCAACTTAATAATTTGTTCACTCAAATCCTCATCATTATGCACTGTTTGGAATCTCCCAAATTGTCGCAGGACCCGATAAGGAGCGTAAGGTTGTATGTTTCGAATACCCATTAGAAGAATATAAGGGACTTATGCTGATGTATAAACAGCTTCAGTATCGGGAAGCCACCCATAAGCCCACTCAATCTTATCTGCGGTCAACGATCTCAAGCATGATGACCAAGCTTCAACACCTTCAGGAAAGTTAATGCATGTGACCCGGGTTTCAAATTCACTAATGCAACTAAGCCCGGTTAAACCGAAATTTATATACCCTGTACGGTGGCATAGATGCTCCTGGATCCACATTTGTAGTAAGAGATTACATATGTGAAAGAATTTCTCGCCCTCTCGGCATTTGGTTAAAGCTCTATACATCTCTGCTATGATCAAAGGAACTACCGTGCTAGTAGGTTTCTTTGTAGCCACATCCAACATCCCTACTAGCCCGAGGTCTATGTGACCGTCTTTCCTTAGGCAAATCACAATTCCTATAAAAGCCACCATAAATGTTAATCCTCGCCGAGCCTCCCATTTGTCTTTATTCCCAGCGTGTGTCAGGACGGTGTTAGGTTCTTCGAAGCCCCTTGGGTTGCCATATCGATGATAGAGAAAATGCAAAGTACAACACCCTTCCACTAGACACGGGTCTTGGACATCCCAACTGATATTCAGCAAATCTAAGAATCTATGGAGTGTGACTGGTCTCGGTGATAAGGGATATCTATTTTGCATGTTTCCATTAAGGCATGCATACCCTGCTATCTCTTCCAATGTCGGTACGAGTTCACAATCGGAGAATCTGAAGACATTTTGAGTTGGATCCCAGAACGGTATCAATGCTTCAACAATATCCTTTCTCGGTTTTATGTTCATAAGTCCCACAAGGCCACCTAGAATTTTTACCATTGATTCTCTACTTCTATCTCCGAGGTCATCCCACCACATATGGAGCTTAAAGGGTATCTCGCTCAGGACTGAGAAGGTTTCGATGTCGTTTGAATTCATCCTGCACATTTATTTAAAGGAATTTAATGATTAAAAGAAAAAAACGGCTATTTTTGCAAAAAAAATTGTTTAAGAAGCTGAACACTCGATGATTAAAAATACATCAAAATTTCACATCCTGGGGCCCGTGGGGCATCACTCAGCATCGCCACAGGCCAACGTAAGACTGAAAAAGTTTTAATGTCGATTGTGACTATTTTAGCAAAAACTGGCCATGTAATGGCTTATTTAAAAAAATTTATCTATATAACAAAACTTGATTTTGTGGATACGGCCTTTCAGCGCTTCCTAAAGGGAGATTTTAAAGTTGTGCCCGCAAATTATTTAAAATTGACCCAGGGTGGCTGTTCTTGCAAAAACGGCCTTCCGGCGTCCTTTTGAGGGACATTCGGCTTATTTTAAAACAAGAATAGCGTCACCCAACTTATTTATAACAAAAATTAAAATTTGACATTTTTTGGATATTTTTTGCAAAAGAGTGGTTGGACCCGATGAGGGTTGCCTACGTATCTCACACTTGGTGAGAATCAAACCAGCGTAGTTCAGGCCAATTGGCCAAAATCAAATCTAACAAGAATAGCATCACCCAACTTATTTATAACAAAAATTAAAATTTGACATTTTTTGGCTATTTTTTGCAAAAGAGTGGTTGGACCCGATGAGGGTTGCCTACGTATCTCACACTTGGTGAGAATCAAACCAGCGTAGTTCGGGCCAATTGGCCAAAATCAAATCTATTTTTAACCAACAATTTTCTTTCTATTTTTCAAATATTTTCTTTTTCTCTTATTCTATTCTTTTTCATTTTTCAAAAAAAATTCGGCAGCATTTCGGTACTATTTGGGCATTGGGTTTTCACAATAAATGGTTATCCTTCCTTAGTCATAACACTGCTATTTTCACAATTTTTCACTCATTGTATTCAAGCCGGTCAACATGCGGAGCCAAGCAAATAAATGCAAGTAGCACGTAATATGCATCAGGATGGTCATTTCAATTCGGGTCACCTGTCATAGAAGGACCCAACCCCTGTGTTGAGTCCCCTAAGTCAAAATGCACGTGATGCAAATAAGCGTCCTACTAGGGATCCGGCATTAGTTTATTGTTCTTCTAGGTTTAAACCCTAGGTTTATTGGTCTAGACCTGGCTTACCCGAGCGGACAATACGGGCCGATGGGGAGGCAGCGTACTGGGGATATAGAAGCTCCGCCGGCTTTGCAACTTATCCAAACCTCGTTCTAAATTGGGAAAAAGACTCTAAACAGAAGAGAAGCTACACGAAGTGCACCTTTCTCCATGATGTAGAAGACTCAGAAAGAGGGAAGGATTCGCGACAGTTTATATACAGTTCAACAAATATTAAAGCGGTAAAACATTTAGCACATAAGGCATGGAACATGTAGCAAAATCAAATAAAGCCAAATACAACAATTTAACTGAGTTCGAATTCTTGAAACCTGAACCGAAGTTCTGGGTTCTTTTCCCCAGCAAAGTCGCCAGAGCTGTCACACCTCCTTTTTTTCCGCTTACTTATTACACCCCGGGAAAGGGTATAATAAAAAGGAGTTTTTTCAATTAAAGGACAATCGAAACGGGATTCATTTTATTTAAGATTCAGAGTCGCCACTTGGGAGATTTATGGTATCCCAAGTCACCGGTTTGAATCCCAAATCGAGGAAGGGTTTGACTCTGTATTATAGTCGCGAACCAAAAATTCGGGTAAGGAATTCTGTTAACTCGGGAGAAGGGGTTAGGCAATCCCTAGTTCCGTGATTCTAGCACGGTCGCTCAATTGCTATATTTGGCTAAATTTTGATTTTTATACATGTTAACTTATAGTGCAATTTTAGAAAGATTTATCGCTTTTAGTCAATTATTATTATTAAGAAAGTGAACGTCGTTTAAGAACGTATTTTTGGACCACGTCATATGAAATGCACCCGGATCCTCGACATATTCTTATTCAACGTTTTCGGATTTGGATTTGGGTCGCATGAAATGCACACCCGTATTTAGGAGGACAAGATTATTAAAAGCGCACCTAAAGCAACTAATATATTGTTATCTTTTGGGAACGCCATGAAATTTGCTAAACGGTCCGTCCCGAATACTAAGCACTTTTGAATTAAGTAATTAATGAGGGCCCCGGAGTTACATATTTGATTTGGCGAGGCTCATCTCATATTATTGTTATAAGGTCAATCCTAAAGCAAACTAAAATTTTCTATTTATGTTGTCTCTAAAAAAGTTAATAAATCCACAAATATAAATTTGAGCTCCGAATTCAAACAAAAGGGAAACCCCTTTTAGCTTGAACCCGCTACCTAATTAGAAGTCCAACTTTATATTTGTGAATTAATTTCCTATATTTCTAGGAGTTTATTATTGTATGAAGGCCAATTATGAGAACAAATTCATCGAGGCCCACATCACAAAATAACTGATCACTAGCCTTGGTCCAGGCCCAAACGTATTTGAGATACACAAATAGAGCTGGACTGTTCATTAATGAAACTTACAAATTGCCACCGAGCTTATTGGGCCCAAACCCTTAAAACAGCACAAACGTTAATCTCATTTAAACAAATAACCAATGAAATTGATTCGATTTATTTATTCACCTCTAAACGATACTAATCTTTTAAATTCTAATCCATGCTCAAATCAGTCTGATTTCCTATTTTTGTTGATGAATTTCTAGATCTATTAGTGTCGAAAAATTGCAACAGAGACATGAATTTGAGCAAATGTTCTGCTAATACAAACTAACTGTCCTTTAATTAAACTAAACTAACATTAGAACTAATTGTTAAAGCAGGAAATTGAATTTTTACTATTATACAAAGAGTTGAAGCAATCTGAAGTCATATTATAAACCTGATCTAAGAAAAACAAATTAACTAGTATTCAAAATATACATAGCGATTTAGCATGCAACACTTTCATATTTCTAATACAGTTATACAATTCAATTTCACTAGCAAAACTTGCATATACTAATACGCATATAGTCACCAACAGTACTAGCTATCACCTGAAGAATAAATTGATCAGTTTTTTTTAAAACTATGTCAAAAATTCACATGAATCTAGCAAGTAGCAATATATACAGTCCAGTTTATACATTCTGAATACCTATTGTCTATGTAGTTCCAAATAAAACTAATCAAGCAACTGTGACAACTATAAAACTAAAATAATAGAGGCATTCTCATATGTATCTGATGAACTTCTTCATTTCAACTCTAATTCACAATTATATTGCAGTGAATTCAGAAATGTGTACCTGGAATTACAATGAATAAAGGAAAGTTAGCAATAACAAACAGCCAGCAACAGCAAATGACTTCAAAAATGGAATCACAGTCCAGGAGACTTTCAAAATCCAACAGGAATGCAAATTTTACCCAAACGATTAACCATATGATTTCAAAAGTCTTTGAGCAATGAAAACTCAAATAGAAACAGAACAAACGAGCTATTTCTGATCTGAAAATCAATGGAACAGTGATTTATAGAGTTTACTGAGGTTTATATTGTTTTTGGAGTTTTTATGTTATGAATTTCGAAAATCTGATCTGAAATTTGAAGTGGAAGTTGGGAGGGAAAATCTGGAGGTTCCAAAACTTTTCAACAAGTAAAGGGACATGCCCTTTTATAGACATAATTTGGAGGTAATTTCAGATTTTTCTTTTCACACATTAGTCCCTATTTATTTCTATTTTTTACCCCTCATTTCTGACTTGTACTACAAGTTACTACACCTATTTTATTGAAACCTATACTAAAATCCATTCTAGAAGGTCCTATACCCATTACAATTCATATACTACCCTTACTTCATTTTGAAATTTACCAAATCTGATTAAACTACCCTTTAACTATGATGTAATTACTATTAGCCTATTTTATATGCCCAAAATGCCCCCATCCTCCCCTCAGAATTACTAACCCTTCCTGAATTACTACTATGTAAATTGGTCTTTTTACCTAAATTAGCAATTAACTACAGTTAAACTAATTACTCTGTTTTCAGCTATAACCAATCCAAAAATCAAAACAAAACAAAAATAAGAAATAAAACAATTTGAATTAAATTCTACTTTTAACTAACACAGGTATGAATGATTATCATCCTTAATCTATCAATTATCAATGAATTAAACTAATTTATTATCAAGTTTAAACGACATAACTGTTCTAATCGAAATTTAAAGGAAAACCAAACAGAAATTGAAACAAAGCAAATCTACATTACTAAATCGAATTACATGCAATCAAACCTAATTAAACTGATAACTAACATGAATCATTTAATACTTGAATTATTCATTAACCAAATCGAACCAGAATCAGAAAAAGAAAAGAAACAAAGAAATAGAAATTAAACGAACTAAATTTAGCTAAAACAGGTTTATAAAAGATTTTATGGATTTTTATAAGAAATAGAACTTACAGTTGTAAAGAAAGCTCCAGCCGGCCATTTTTTAGAGAATCTTTCAAGATTCATTACACGTAACATCCCAAATCGTGTGTTTTCAAAAGAAAACACATTATTAGGGATGCCACAGTCCGAAATCTTGAAGATAGGAACTAGGGTTCTTGGCCAGAAAATTTTAAAAGAATATTTGAGAGGTTCCGGGCAGATTCGAAGTGAGTGGGTATGGGGGTTGGGTAGAGGAGACTCAGGAGAACCTAAGGTGTTAATTTGAGACTATTTGGCGTACTTTGGGTCTCGACTGGAAAATTTTTGATTTAATATTCGACGCTTTTGGCCGGAATTTGAAGGATTTCATTGGCATATTTGGAAAGAAGGTAAAAAGGGGAAGCTAGGGTGTTATTTTAGCGGCCATTGGAGGTGGTGATGTTCACCGGCGGTAGGGTTCCGGCGAAGGAAATGGTGTTGCTCGTGGAGCTAGGCTAAGATTCGAGGGAAACTAACTACAGAGTCGAGAAGAGGAAGGAAAGGGGATCTTGTGGTGTTGATTTGGGAGCCATTGGCTCAGGTCACGCTCGCCGGCGGTAGGGTTCCAGCGAAGTACAGTGAGGGGGCGGAGGAGGAGAGATACGATGATGAAGAATCTATTTTTTAGGGTTAATAGATTTTTAAGGCATTTTTTATCAAAATTGAAGAATTAATCTATGCCCTTGGATTAGATGATACGGATGGCCAGGATTTAAACGACGTCGTTTGATCCAAAAAAATAGGTCGGGTGATTGTTTGGGCTAGACCAGGCAATGGGATTGGGTTGGGGTATTTGGGCTTGGTTTTCGGCCCAAAATAACTAGGCAGTCCATTCTCTTTTTATTTATTCTCTTTGTTTTCCTTTTATTTCTTTTGCTTTTGTATTCATTTTCATTTTTGTATTATATATATTTTTTCCTTTTTATGGTTTTTATAAAATGCAAAAACCAATACTTAATATAATTCGAGATTAAACTATTCAACTCCTAAAATTACTTAAAATTCTACTTAAGAGATAAATGCCACCGTTAACAATTAAAAGTGCAAAGAAACTATTTTTTGTGATTTTCTTTAATTTTTATTCTAAAACAAATTAATACCAAATTAATACTAAAATGTGAAATTAAATTCCTAATGCAAATGCATATATTTTGTATTTTTAATATGAATTATCATGCAAAATTCACAAGAATTGTAAAATAATAAAGAAATTAATTATTTGAAACTTTTGGAATCATTTGCTTTAGGGCAAAAATCAAGTGCTCACAAAGTGCATCAGAGGACTTATTCCATTTACAAGTTATGTCTAGTTCATGCTTAACCTTGCTTAAATTTCTTTTAGGACTCTTATCTGCTCATCTCTTTTGTATAACTCATCCTTCATTTTTCCTAGATTTTCTTCTAAGGTGAGATGCATATGATCAGCTTTCTTTTTACCTGTTCCTAATTTTAGTTTTAAATTTTTAGATCTAAGCTTTAGCACAGTGCTGTCAAGTTCAAGAACCTGGTTCTTCAACTTAGCATTTTTACTATCACTTTCACTAGACCAGAGTTCCAGATTTTTGCACTTAGCTTTCCATATTACACATTCCTCAGACAATAGTTCCTTGTCATTGTTTATGACCTCAGATTCATCAATCAAATCTAGCAGTAACTCATATACACTTTCTTTAGACAAAAACTTATTCTTGTCTTTGAGATGAGTCACACTTACCTCTGATTCCTCATCAGATTATCCAATGGCCATAAGTTCTTATTCATCTCCATCTTAATCTTCTCAATCCTCATCTGATCTTTCTCCCGACGCAGCAACCATAGCCTTTGTTGATCCTTTGTTCTTCTTGGTATGAACATGTTCCTTCTTCCTGTTTCTTCGTTCAACCCTTTACTTCTTCCATTCAATTTTCCACTAAGCACAGTTTTTGATTATGTGGTCAGTCTTAACACATTTGTAGCAGCCCTCGTTCGTCTGTTTTTCAGGGACCCTTGGTTTCACCTATTGAAGAACTCTTCCCTCTCATTAAATACTTTTTGAAATCCCTCGTAATCATAGCCATTTCATCATCCTCTAGATATGCACCTTCATCAAATCTGAGAGCCAAGATCCTTTCCTTCTTGGGTGCATCCATCTTCATGGTTTGACTTCTAAGTTCATAGGAAGTGAGATTTCCAATTAGCTCATCCAACTTGAGAGTGGCAATGTTCTTTGATTCCTAAATAGTAGTGATTTTGCTTTCCCAAGTAACTGCAAAACCCTTGTCAAAAAATTTTCAATTTTGTCTTCTTCAAGGATAATCCATTCAAGCAACTTAAGTTCATTTGTTAGAGTTGTGAACTTTGCATATATCTATTAGATGGTTTCTCCTTCGTAAAATTTTCATATTGAGAATACAGCAGTGTTCCTCTTGATCTCTTCACTTTAGGGGTTCCTTCATGAGCCACTTGTAGAGTGTCCTAAATTTTCTTAGTAGTGGTACAACTTTGAATTCTGTTGTACTTGTATGGAATAAGTCCACACACAAGTCATTTCTTGGCCTTAGCATTATTTTCCCACTTCTTCAAGTCCTCAGCATTGCAGTCAGCTCTAGTCTTAGGCACATCTACTCCTTCAGCATTCTTCTTCATGGTATCCAGGGGACTATCAGTAATAATGTCCCATAGTTCATAATCCTCTCCGATGATGTGATCTCTCATCCTGTTTTTCCACCACGAGTAGTACTGACCATTAAAGAGTTGAGGCCTAATAGTGGATTGTCCTTCCTAGTTTTCAGACGGTGCACTCATCTTAATTTGTTCATAAGGTGTTAGCCTCTTCAAGGAT
>MU710602.1:119438-131140 GCA_026770625.1 Nicotiana glauca | reverse complement strand
GGGGGGGGGGGGGGGGGGGGGGGTGATTTGTGTGGTGATCAATTTTTCGCTTAAGTTGTTTATGAAAGAACCTGGTTCTTCTAAGTGTTCCTTAACCTACTATTGCATAAATAGTAAATACGGCAAGTAAAGAACACAAGTATTACGTGAAAAATACCTGGCTCAAAAGGTGGAAAAACCACGACCTTCTATCTAGTAGGATTTTTCCAAAATCTCTACTAAAATCACTGAGCCAAAAACTGCATTTACAAAAACACTTTTGTAAATCTAGGACTAACTCTAATCCCATTGTGGCACACAATCTCGACTGTTGCGACAACTTCAAGTTAACTCTAACTTGAAAACTCTAAGTACCTAATACAATTGCTTCTAGATAAATCTGAAAGGTACAATATGAAACAATATACTACAATTGAACTAGAATAAAAGATAAACACTTGAAACTGGTTCTTCTATCTGGTTCAAGTAGCTTCAAGTTTGCACGCTTGAATCACACACAAATTGCTTGCAAAATTGCCTTGCTATTTTGCTCTCAATTCACGTTTAACTTCTGCTTATGTGCGTTACTTGTAAAAGAGAACAACACTGATATTTATAGAGTTAGTAAATAGAGATTGACTAGAATTCTGATGTTACTCTTCCTTGGTGGAAGAGTTCTAGTTGATCTCAACCTCTAACTCCTTCCCTTTCTCAAACCGTGTTCTCTTTGAGTAGGAGTCCTTCTCCTTATCCAATATGCAACTTTTTCGATCAGGATCTGGAGATATTACTTCTTTCAAGTTAAGTTTATCTCTTTCACGTGCATCTCACATGCTTAAGTCTATTTGTATCTGTGCTTCACTATGATGGACCTGGTTCATGTCTAAGTGCCTTTCAGTCATCAAAACTAACTATTACTTGGGGCAACAGATGCTTAGATACTTTGTTCTCCTAGGTGAATGCTTATATCTAATTCCATAGGTTAGACACTTTGTTCTCCCTAGGTGAACGCTTATGAGTCTGACTCCGCGAGAAACATAATTAGAATTGGATTCCATTGTACTGGAACCATATTCATACACAGATTATTTGGTTGGAACAAATTTAACCTTTAGTAAAGAGACATAATAATTCGCCTTGAAGTATCATCTTTCCTTTAATAATTTTCTGCATTACCTACATCTCTATATTGATCTATAACATGGAGCTTCATGTAAAGCAGTGGCAGGAATTTTAGAAAGTGGTGTCAATATTGAAAGAAATAGGCAAATGAATAAATTACCATAAAGGGAAGCAGTGTCATTTTTATAGTTATACCTAATTTTTATGTTTATTATTTATACATATATATATTATTAAAAAATTTGATGAATCGGTGTCACGTAACACCGGTTAAAACAAGGTGCCCACGCCCCTATGTAAGAGCTTTATCCTAGATCTTGTGCTTGTAAACTGACGTGAAATTTTATCAGCTCGAAAAGTTGGGCTAGTTATGGCAATGTGTAACCTCAAGGGCAATCTTCACAACATCTAAAGATTAAGCATGCTAATGCATGTTAATATTCTGTCCTAGTAGTTAGGTTACAAGTTGATTTTTGCACCAAATGACCATATATATGAAATTTTCACCACTAAACTGAATACATAAAATTGTGGATACTGCAACATCATAAGAGCTCAGCAGTGAAAAAGATACAACGGACCCTTCTTTTATATTAATAGAAATACACATCTCCCACACTATATACAGAAAGGAACACTTTCCAAACTTGGAAAAACACACTCCCCTTAATCTCTCATAGTGCTTTTACCTTGATCACTAGACCCTTTGTGCCTTCTCCTTTATCAAGTTCACAGGATTGCCAATATTTTGGTGCTCCTCACTTGATAAAATATTAAATTTTTGCAAATGATACATGCAAGCAACAGTTCAGGATCATCGAACTGAACGAATCAATCTTGACTAACTTCTTTTGTAGCAGAGGTGCTCAACTCTATGCTACTAAGAGCTGCTTCGATATCTTTGGCTTCAGCAGAATCTGCATATTTAAGGAACTGATCAATATCTGTGCTTCCAGCTCGTCTATGACGATACCATCTTCGATGTGTTTTAGGCCTTCTCTCGCTAATTGCAATAGAGATGTCATTTGGAAAGAGGTCTCTTAGAACAAAGGCATGAATGATGGTTGTCACAAGCAGTGCTGTTACTGTGAGTGTAGAAAGAGTGCAAAGTATGACAACCAGGATTTTGGTCACAACAGTGTTAACCACATTTGAGTATCTGATTGTGGCAATAGCAGCTCCGGTCATCGGAAAAGTGTAGGCCCACCAAGCTAATGAAAACCTACAATTACATATTGGACAAGTTTAAGAACAACTCCAAAGATCATGAGGTATAAGATATACAGACACATAGGTACATTAGCATACCTGAAGCCTCGGAAGAAATTAATGCGAACGGCCTGTCAATGAATAAGAAAAAACACAAAGAAGGAAATACATGAGCATGCTACGAAAACATCAAAGGTTGAATCAATTTGCAAATGTTGAAAGACACTTGACTATCTAGTTGACATACCAGAGAGAAATAAAGGAACAAAGCAATGAAATATGCAATCCGAGCTCCAAAATCGAAGGACCCTTGAATATTTGCCCATGCCATAGAAGCAACACTTGGGGCAGCAACAAATAGAAAGAACACAGGATGAAGATCCTTTGGCAGTGTCTCATTTGTTGGTAGTCTTTGATACAGAGTTACAAACAGAACAGTGTAATGAGCCAATCCAACAGCAAAGAAGAAAATTGCTCCTTCTTTTAGTCCCATGGTTGCACCAAGCAAGGAACCAACAAAATTCCCCACGACGGAGAGATGATTTGATGGATTGGCCACCTTTGAGAGCCTTCTTTGACCTCCAGACATCCATTGCCCATAGATCTTGAGCTCTAAACATAAGAATGGGGTCATAAGGACATACCATAAAGCTTCAGGAAGGTTTTGATAAACTGAAGGTGGGAGTCCAAGCGCTAAGAATAGAAGCGCTATCCATGGAGCAAAGAAGAAGTTAACACGTATCGGGTGGTAGTACTCTCTACGAACAGCTTCAAAGTAGAAAATGATTTTCAAGGCATAAGTGAAAGAGACAATGGCCATCAGGGCAACAGAGATGCACCAGAGAACAAGGTTTACGTCCAAACTTATGTGGAGAAATTTGGTCGTGGCGGATGTGGCCAACGCTTTCCACATTATAGCTTGGCTACTAACACCAAGAATGATACCAAATGAAGAAATAGGGAAACGAAGTAGAAATGGCCATGTCTTGTCATCTGGAAGAACACTTTCCTCAGAAGCCTGTAGAGGAAAAAAAGATGCAATATCAGCTCACAATCTTGATTCATTATAATTGTATTTGACAGATAAAGATAGAAATGAAAAGAAGTAGCAGGAAGCAAGGTTTCACGATGTGAAATCAATTCGAAATGATGTATCTAACTTCTTTGCATTAACACCCTTGAGGCTTACACTTAAGTATTTGCTCTTATTTTAGATAAACAAACATACAACAAAATAAGTAGTTGCAAGAAAGAAAATCAATTGGTGTCCTCTAATAAACATGCAGATTAGACTTAACCAAGTAAACTGATTCCACAACTATAGAGTGGAAAACTAATTGCAGCAGGTGAATAAACTTTACACTAGATTGCAGCCTGGGAAAAGCACTGTGAAGTTTCTAATACTTGGATGATCAGATGGTAATAAATAAAAAAGACAATCTTTTAACCGAAAACAATGAAACTCCAGCCAGATAACCAGATAAAAGCATTAAAAACATACCCTTAGCTTGTCAAGTTCTGGCCCCTCCAAGGCATCAAAATATCGGTCAACAGGAATATTAATTTCCACTTCAGCACTGTGTTGAGTGTTGGACCCTTGTTCTGTTTCCTGGTTCTTATTTCCGCGCAAATTTGATAACTGTCTCTCAAGCCTACCAGAAAATGTTTTGAAACTGTCATATCTTTTATCCTTTAGCCTGCTAATCCTGGGATTCTTAGGAAGTTCGCCGCTTGCAGGAGCTCCAGAAGCTGCAGTTGTACCTGTTGGCATAGGCTGAGAATAAAACCTTGTTTTCTTATTTCCATTGCCACCAGCATCTTTTGATCTAAAAGCAGAATCAGGAGTGTCTTTAGTGTTATCAGTGAAGACAACTTTTTTCGGAGAGGGCGGCATGCTAATGGAAACTGCACGAATTCTGTCACTCTCTGGCTCAGCAGCAAATTCAGATACCTAGAAAGATCATAGCAAAATATTTAGGCCAGTGAAGTGCCACGCTATATGTTAAGATCAAGGTGGTAATAAAGTCAACTCAAACTCAAATTTCAACCAATGATACTCCCTAGTTTATTCAATGATCAATTACAAACAGAGGAAGATGTTGAAAGTTACAAGATCATAGATGTAGCATACTAGTAACCTTCATCCAGAAGTATATTAAAAACAGTTAAGAAATATTAGAATGAATGGGCAGCTCGGTGCACAAAGCATCCGGGATTCATGCAAAATTGGGGGAAGGACCGCACTCAAGGCCTGTGATGTAGGCACCCTAACAAAGATTTAAAACCCCTTGACGATTGAGCTATGCTTTTGGGTTGTGTCAAGGGGATTCAAAATATAATTTATAGTGGTACAAACCAAATTTTGCTTTATATATACAGAGTAATTTTCTGGCGAAGGGGCTTCGGGTGAACACCCTTCCGCCCCCCACACCCACACCCCACCCCAAATCCGCCCCTGGTCACATGGAGACAACGTTACCGTTGCTCAAAACCTCTCCTTTAAAATATTCCAATGAATTTAAAATTCAAGGCCCTAGAAAGTATTTCAATCTAATTTTTGGTTTCAAATTATTTTATTAGATTATCATCATTCAATCAGGTACAGGGATCTGCTTATCTTATTATCTTGGGCACAAACTTGTAAAAGTTGTTGTACTCATAGATATAAGCAAATCTAGAGCTGAGAAAAAGAAAAGAAAAGAATCTGAAAAGTATTTTTGTGATTATAGTTCTGAAAAGTCAGCTTCTATTTAACTTGAACAGCATAATACTAGAATTCAAGCTAATACTAATAGATATCTTATACCAGCAAAAGGTGGAGAGCTATCAAATCTACGAGTCGTGAATAAAATAAATACAACTGAAGGATACAGCATTTATTTAACCACTAACTGACATTATTATATGTTAAGAAAAGAAAAAAGATTACCATAATTGATGAGCTTGGAGAGTGAGATTCGGGTGCAGGCGCAGTCTGATTTTTAATATGGTCATTCACTATGCTATCAAAGTCGTGATCCATTTCAGAACTTATGAATCTGATGAGCGATGGAAGTCCTTCAGCAGAAGCTTCCTTCTCAATATGGATTTGTTCGCTTGTTTCCATGCTTATTTAAAGGACCTGTAAATAAAATATAATTATTAGCTACATAAACATATTATTTTTTAATTGACAGCGTAAAAATTACTTACACAATAAGGTCACTTACAAGGAAAGGTAATTACAAGTAATTATGTTTAACAGTAGTATTGATTGGTAATATGGAATAAATGGTAAGTGATCTGGTATAACATGCCAAAAGTTCATTACATTATACGTATATAACTTAAATTTTTATTCTTATTTTTTTGCTCAATGATATGAGGAAAGAAACTTCAGGACACATATTTTTTTACAAATATGGACAAACCAAAGAAGTATCATACACCTGTTTGGTAAAGCAAGAACATGGATCATTCACTATAGTTATATTATATATACTTGTCTTGAATAATTAACATTTGGAAAATAAGTATTCCATAAAAGAAAAAGAATAATAAAAAGCAAAGACTCATTCAAGTTCTCTTTAACCAGTAGTTTCTGGTGACCTGCTTTGCACTTTGCAGACATAATAAAAAGATAAAAAAAAATAGAAAGAAAAGAGAATTCACTTTTGAACTAGTGCAGGATCCATCTATAGCGAGTGCAGAAATACTGGTCATGCAATAAGAATATATCTCTATTATACTGTATCAAAAGAAATGAAAAGAAGTTTACAAACATAGCCACACAGCAAGAAGCCAAGGAAATCTTACCTCCTATTTGTTCTATTGTTTAAATGCAGACAATGCAATTCACTAATGGAAATTGAATATCAATATATTCTCTAAGCGGCTACAGTATTTGGATTGATTGAAGAACCAAACTGAAGCAACCAAAGTTAAAGATCTGAGTTTTTTGTTTTCAGAGGAATTGAAAGAGTAGAATGGAGCAATTTTGGAACGACCAATTTTGAGAAAAACAAGAGTCTGAAAGCCACAGAAAGAAAGAAGTATAAATAGCATTAATTAGTCATGCAACGTTCTTGGAAGCAGACATTAGTCACATCATATGTGTTAAATACAGCTGCCATCTATGAATGAAGTTAACAAAACAATATTCCGTTCAACAAAACATAAAAACCATATGAGACAACAAACATGAATAGTAGTTCAACTTTAATTTTTGCACTAACAGTGTAAATTTTTTTGCACAGGGTAAGTTAACTAACAATTGATGAAGAAATTTAATCTCTCTTTCAATTTAGATGAGGTAGTTTGACTCGGCATAAAATTTAAAAGAAAAAAAAAAGACTTTTAATACTTGTGATCTTAAAAATCTAAGAGGTAAGCTATTATATTTTTATGGTTATAAAAGTTTCTCATTAAGTATAAAATGAGTAAAATAAATAGATTAAAGTTAATTTATTTCAAATTTAAAAATATGTCATTTGTTTTGAAAAATAACTAAAAAAGAAAGTAACTCGTCTAATTTGAAAAGAGGAAGCAGTAATTTATATGATAGGAGGAAAAATAAAATAACAATATATATATATACACACACTTGTGTTCTTTAAATATAAAGGTAGTTGAAACCTAGTAGGTACAACTTGAATATTTGTCCTCGATTGGCTGGAGAATGGGTTGACTACAACTATTTGCCTGCTAATAAGTGAAATAACGTACTCCCTCCGTTTCAATTTATGTGAACCTATTTACTTTTTAGTCCTTGCCAAAAAGAATGACTCCTTTCCTTATTTGGAAACAATTTACCTTTATGCAATGATTTGTAACCACACAAAATAAAGGTACTTCATTTTACACCACAAGATCAAAAGTCTTCTCTCTTTTCTTAAACTCCGTGCCCAGTCAAATGGGTTCACATAAATTGAAACGGAGGGAGTATATAATAAGTATTCCTACTAGCTACTAGGGGTGTACATAGGCTGGGTTGGCTCGAATTTTACAATTATCAAACCAAACTAATTGTGTCGGATTATTAAATATAAAGACCAAACCAAACCAATAAAACTCGGGTTTTTCCTCTCGGGTTTTGGGGTTATTCAAGTTTTTTCGGATTTTTTTCCAATAAAATCTTCGTAGAACAAAACATATAAATTGTGCTCAAAATATTTTTTTAATCCTAGTAAGATACAACTATATAAAGTAATTTCCAAGAAAATAATATAAAATATGAGATGTATCATGGAATTATCCTAAAATATTCAACAATAAAGACAACAAAATTATGTAATATAAATATTATTAATTAAAAAGTCATAATAGAATAAACATAACCTAAAAGTACTACGTCATGCTAAAATATGTAGACTAATAAGGGAGTATTAATTACATGACCAAATGCTAAAGTAAAAAAAAAAAAATAAGTTATGCATTTTTATCTAAATTATTGCAAAACAAAAAATAGATATTCAATACATTCCCGTTCGTAGTATTGAATTGAATGTCTTTTGTTAGGGGTGTACATAGGTCGGGTTGGTTCGGATTTTACAATTACCAAACCAAACTAATTGTGTCAGATTATGAAATCTAAAGACCAAACCAAACCAATAAAACTCGGGGTTTTCACTCTCGGTTTTTCTCGGGTTTTCTCGGATTTTCGGGTTATTCGGATTTTTTCGGATTTTTTTCCCGTAAAATTTTCGTAGAATAAAACATATAAATTATGCTCAAAATATTTCTTTAGTCCTAGTAAGATACAACTATATAAAGTATTTTCCAAGAAAATAATACAAAATATGATATGTCATGGCATTATCCTAAAATATTCAACAATAAAGACAATAAAATTATGTAATATAAATATTACTAATTAAAAAGTCATAATAGAATAAACATAACCTAAAAGTACTACGTCATGCTAAAATATGTAGACTAATAAGGGAGTATTAATTACATGACTAAACGCTAAAGAAAAAATAAAAATAGGTTATGCATTTTTATCTAAATTATTGCAAAACAAAAAATAGATATTCAATACATTCCCGTTCGTAGTATTGAATTGAATGTCTTTTGTTAGCATTAGTATTGACTTGATTTTGGTTTGTGCTTTTGTTAGCATTATTTAATTCACTAATGTTAATGGCTATAAAACTTATTGGAACATTCAAAAGTTCTAAGTCCAACCTTGAAATAATACCTCAAAAAATAAAATTATGAAATCTTGAAATATTTATAAATTACATCACAATAAGTATATTTATATATTAAATATATCTATAATTTCTATATATGTAATGTCGGGTTGGTTTGGTTTCGATTTGACTTTCTTTAGTTAAAACCAAACCAAACCAATTATGGTCAGGTTTTTTTTTCCAACACCAAACCAAATCAAACCAACCCATAGTCGGATTTTTTTTTTCTCGGTTTGACTCGAATTATCGGGTTGGTGCGGTTTGTCGGTTTCCTTTGTACACTCCCATCTTTTGTCAACATTAGTATTGACTTAATTTTGGTTTGTGCTTTTGTTAGCATTATTTAATTCACTAATGTTAATGGCTATAAAACTTATTGGAACATTCAAAAACTCTAAATCCAACCTTGGAATAATACCTTAAAAAATAAAATTATGAAATTTTTTAGGAAATATTTATAAATTACGTCACAATAAGTATATTTTTATATTAAATATATGTCAAATATCTATATATGTAATATCGGGTTGGTTTGGTTTCGTTTTGACTTTCTTTAGTTAAAACCAAACCAAACCAACTATGGTCGGATTTTTTTTTCTAACACCAAACCGAATCAAATCAAACCATTGACGGATTTTTTTTCTCGGTTTGACTTGAATTATCGAGGTGGTACAGTTTGTCGATTTCGTTTGTACACCCCTAAGCATGGAGTTAGGAAAAATTGCTTCAATGTCAGCATCAAGGTTTTGAACAATTTGTATTAAAGGAACAAGACGCCACCTTTTCTGAAAGATTAGTACAAGATTTACCGGATAGAGGCAAAGATAATTAATAGTACAACTTTGAAATTATGAACTAATGTCAATTACACATATAGGACAAACCATCACTTCTAACTTCTAATTGCGACTTGCCTATATGAATCATGCCATCTTAACACTAAAATATTAAATAAAATTTCGCTAGTCTAAAGAATGACGACAATGATAACGTTTAATGAGAAAATATTACATTTAAAAAGATAAACAGAAAGAGACTGCACCGAGGTTAATACTCCCAAGGGAAGCTTTTATTTTATTTTATTATATGATATTTTGGGCAAGAAAAAAATACGTCATTTTTATGCAACTTGTTCGAAGATGATCAAACTGCGGAGGTTCTTGACAAAGCTAGTTTAGTACGTGTAGGATAACATCAAAGTTATTATTAATATCATATTAAATTAATGACGAAGGATTAGCAGCATATAATACAGATTCACGGTGTCAATAGCTGACAACAAAAACAACCTGTTAACAAGATCTTTTCCAGTTCTAGAAAATTTATGGAGAAACAGTGACAGATATTATTATATAATATTGTACGCCTCTATCAATAAAAATTTGTCAAACTGCATTGAAAACTATAGGTGAGGAAACAAATACCAGAGAATTCAAATTGAAATTGTACAAAAAGATTTAGTCCTTACCTCACCAAAATAGACAAGCTACAAGTAGCTAGATATAAAGCATCAAAGGAATCTATCGATCACCGTCGATTCACGAAGCTTAGAAACTTAAACACGAAAACAATGGACAACTGTAATTCAATTCGTGGGTCAAACATGTAATGCAGAACGAGAATATATATACGGAGAGAGTCCCCACACTGCAGCAAAGACATAATAGTACTATTCATTAATTTAATTGTTGTATAAAATTAATAATGATGAAGTTGATCACCCACCAAGTACAATATGGTCCATGACGACTAATGCCACCTTTCTCGACATGACCAATCGGACCTGATCATAGTGTATTAAATTTCTGGGCTACTCTTTTTTGTTTGATAGATCTCAGCTTCTAATAACTGGTCTCAGTTTACTTGTGCATATTTTGACTATTTTATTGGAAATGTATCATCTCTCGTCGGTACAAATACCAAATAACTTTGTGCACTATATTTTGATGGACTAGATGAAATAACGTGCTTCCTCTATTTCAGTTTATATGTGGCATTTTTCTTACTAATAGTGTATTTCAAAAAGAATGGCGTACTCATATATTTGAAAATAATTTAACTTAGACTTTCTATTTATTTTTAATGATAAGATTTTATGGCTACAAAAATATAATGTCATTTTTAAGACTACATATTTAAAAGTTTAATAACCATAAAGATGTTAAGATTATAAATTTCAAAAGTCTTATTTCTTTTTTAAATTTAATGTCGAGTCAAACTATATCACATAAATTAAAATAAATGAAATAATATTTTTTTTAATCTATGATGAATTTTAAATCCATGTCTCTTAGTGTGAATCACCCTCTTCGTTTACCACTAGATTATAGTCTTGAGCAGATTTTTCTCTTTGAAACACCAACACGACAGTGACATTTGCGTGAGAACGTAATAAAAATATCGCAAGTGCCTAGCCACAGCAAGAATTAAGAATGAAGACTTCAGATTTTTCCACATGAAATAATTAAGGAAATCGTACAAAGCATAAGAAAACATAATCCAACTGGATTTAAGTTGGTGTTGGACTAAACCTAGGACCGCATTCAGTGCAATTTGTTTACGTAACAGATGAAAAAGCGTCTACAAAACGGGTGCATGTCTAGACAGAGAAAAAGAGAGCAAGTGGGAGTTATAAACTGTAAAGGTCGACGACGTACATTGAGTTGGTATAGTGGAAATCAGAGTGTACTTAGTGGAGAGTCCAAAACCTTTTTTAATGATTTTTTGGACAAAAAATATATTTTTAATGTTAAAAAAAAAAAATTACCTAAATAGGTATTTCGCAGTATAATACTGTGAATTATCTTAACGGAAATTTAGCCGTTAAAGTAATTCGCAGTATAATACTGCGAATTATAAATTTTTTTTTTTTTTATATTTCGCAGTATTACTGCAAATTATTACAAAAAAATTTATAATTCGCAGTACCTTTATTAATTTGGCCCCACCAATTAACTGACATAACAATAATTCAAACACATAAAACGTAGTACTATATTGCGAATTAATTATTAAATTTTTTTACAAGAAAGCAACTTTTTTCACATGGGTTTCATCTTTTTCACAATTAACAAATTTTATTTTGGTTGTGTTATTGGTTGCTAAAGTCTGAGTTTATTTTCATTTGCAAAATCTTGTACTTTTATGATAATCAAAATATGTCGAAATCTGAGTTATTTTTTAGAATTTTTTTATCTAGTAAATTATTGCTAGGAAGAT
>MU710602.1:96330-118574 GCA_026770625.1 Nicotiana glauca | reverse complement strand
AAAATTTTTTTTTTTTTTTTTGTAATTTGCAGTATTAATACTGCGAATTACTTTAACGGCTAAATTTCCGTTAAGGTAATTCGCAGTATTGTACTGCGAAATACCTATTTAGGTAACTTTTTTTTTAACATTAAAAATGTATTTTTTTTGTCCAAAAAATCATTAAAAAGTTTTTGGGAAACCGCAAAGAAAGTAGTGGCACGTGAGAATTTGATTTTTGTCTCGCTTGAATTATTCATATAGGATTCTTAGAATTAGGATTTTTTCTTTTATTATTTCAATATTAGGGAATTAATTGCATGATGCTTGTTTGTTTGCATTTTTGTGTGCATTTTTAGTTGGCATAATTCATATAAAATACAAAAATAGCACATTTGCATTTAGAACCCAATTTTATATTTTTAGATTTATTAGTTAATTAATATTACAAAAATAGAAGAAAATAACAAAAAATAGTTCTTTTGCCTTTCATTTTTAATAGCCTTCTTTTTAAATTAGGATTTAGTTTATTTTAGAAAATTAAGTTGTCTAATTTTAGTGGTAAATTAGGTTTTTGTTAGTTTTAATCTTGTAAAGAAGAAAAGAAAAATTATTAATTGAAATGAAAATAAAAGAAAAGATATCATGGCACCTAGTTTTGGGCCAAAAATCGAGCCCAAACCCCTCAAATCCACTTGAATTCTACCCATGCCCAATTGTATTACCCAGTCTGGTCCAGCAGATGATGAAACGACGTCGTTTAGAATGAGTTTAATCTTGGCCGTCTATGTTTCTTGATTGGACGGTCAAGAAGCCCAGATTAATAAATATATAAGTGTCCTAACGCTACCACCTCCCCCCAGACCCCCAACCTCTCGTCTCTCTTACCTCTAACTCAGAGAACATATCACCACCGGTTCCCACCTTACGCCGCCGGCCGAAAATCGCCTCCGCCGGCGGCAAGTCTCCGATGGCTCCCAAAAATACATCATGGCTCTCCCTCTCCTACTCCTTTCTCTATATCTACCATTAGTTTGTTTCGAATCCCACTCAAACTATTCGAATAAGTGAAACCCTAGCTACCGCCGCCATGCACGGCGGCGCTACCTCCCAAACCCTACCAAAATCACACCCCACAACTGTCTCACTCTCCTCTACCTAAATCCCAAACTAATTTTTTCCGAATCCAACCGTAGTCCGTCGAATTTTAAATCTAGGGTTTTGGTTGCTTGACTGGTTCGAGTTTCTTAAAAGGGCCAAGGTTCGAATGGGTTCCAAAGTAATGCTATGTGCAAGAACAAACACATAACATTATTTGGGGACCAAATTCGAGGTCAGTCCAAATGAAGGCCAAATCAGTAAGGTTTTTCCTCCTTATTCGATTATTTCTTTTTTATTATTGATCCTGTTTTGTGATTTTTGATATTTTTTTTTTAGTTTAATTTTTGTTTTGATTTTGGTTGTGAAATTTTTTGGTTTAATTCAGTGTTTGTTTCCATTAGTATAGGCTTTAATTTTTATTGATTAGTTAGTTTGATTTGATTTTTCTGTTTATTTTTTCAGTTGTTCTTAGAATTAATTTTGACTCAATTTGATTCATGTTATGTGTCTAATTCGATTGTTAATCCATGATTGTTGTTATATTAGTTTTACTTTAGTTTCGATTTTTTTTTGGCTGGTATTTCTTTGTTTTAGTCTCAGCCTTAGGACATTAGTCTTGACTGATTAGTTTAATTGTTAGGATTTCTATTAGTTGTTTGGATATAGCTGAAAATATCCAGCATTGGTGAGTAATTAACCATGGTCAATTTGGACCAAGTAAAAGGGGATGGGGTCAATTAGTATAGGTTGGTAAATTCAGAATTCAAATTAAGGGTAATATAGGTAATTCAAAATAGGGAATCCTGAATATAACTGAATTGAAAGCCCCTAGAACATTCTAGATTAGTAATTTAGGAACTTAATAGTCTAACTTGGGCAACAAGCCAACAAATAAAGGACTAAATAGCTAAAACTAAAAAATAAAAGAGGGATTAGGGGGCTAAAACAGAAATCTGAAGGCAGCCCTAGGCTTTGCCTATAAAAAGGCATGCACATTGCCTTGATTAACAAGTTTAAAAATCTGAAAAATCCCTACAAATTTTGAAATCCAAAAATTTTGAAAAATTCAAAAGTTCAAAAGATAGAAAGCCATAGAATCAGAAAACTCAAAAATTAAAATCAAAAACTCCTGAAAAGCTACTGAAATTCAAAAATCACAGTTGATCCGAGGTCAAATGGTTTAAGCTCCTTTATATCTTCAATCGTTAAAGCTTAGAGAATCCTGGAGGTTATTTTAAACTCAATTTGGGTCGATTAAGCTGGTTTTGGTGCTTATTGGTTCTGTTTGCTTCAAAACATTCCTTGCTTGCCTAGTATCACTCCTTGAGCTTGAAGTTAACTCTGGGTTGTTGTTAATTCCTATTTACTGCTGCTAATCTTTATCTCCACTTATTTTCCTTACTTTTTCAGGTACATATTTCCAAAAACTCCCTATGTACTGTTGAAATGTTGAATTGAAGAAGGAAATAAGAAGACTCGAAGCAGTATTACAATTTTAATACAGTTATATTTGCATGTTCTGCATTTGAAATGTTGTTCTGTTGATGACTCTCCAAATTTGTATGATGAGTTATTACTTGCCTCCTGAAGTACTATCATTAAGTAGGACATTTTTATCATCTCCTTATCAACATAACTGTGTAAATATGATAGGCCGTTACTAGGATTTTGTCGTTTGGTTAAGTCCAGGACTCTCATAATTTCATTTGAATTATCTATTATATGAATCTACTTTCATTTAAAATCAATAGATTCATGAATTTGTGATTTGTTTGTGGAATCAAAGGTCAATTCAAAACATGACCTATTGGCTTGTTAGATCCTCATGTAATAATACAATAATTCTATCTTAATGTATGTAAGTGAGTAGACCAAAGTAAACGTATCATGTTTCTTTGTATTTTGATCCTAGACCTGCTGCTAACCTGGGTTGTCAATTGCTCGTAATTGGAGGACAAGACAAAAGAATTAGACTATAAATTAGATCACTACTATTAGATGTTTAAAATTGGTTAAGTAAATGAATCAAATCTCTGTCAATGTGGTGTGTGGCCGTGAGAGTTGGGCCTAATGTGGTTCAGTTGCCAAACCATATGCCGAAACATCACCATTCCCTCCCCCTCTCAATTAATTTCACTAATGAGAGGCCTGTGTGATTTGGGCCTAAAGCCCAGTTCATGTTGTTTCCGTACCAGGCCTGCTTGGAAGTCTTCATTTAGGACAGTTTTTTTTTATTTTATTTCTTAAAACAAAAATTATTACAGCTTCCTCTTTTAGTGGGTTAACTTTGAAGCCCAACAATGCTGAAGGCTTGAATTCATATTAGGTTTATGGGATTAATTTTGCAATACAATTTTGGGCCTTCCAAGTTAAGTAGCTCATTTGAATTAAGAGATTTTCCTCTTGTTCAAGTGAGGACTTGAACTTGGAGCCCAAATTCCTTGATTGCTTTTAATAATAGTAATCAATAATGCTAATTAATTAAGGCCCTTTTAGAACAATACTTAATAGAAAATCGTAGTTCCTTTAGGATGGCCTTTAAAATAAAATGAGGCGCACCAAACAAAATTCATAAATTACGTGGACCTTTTTAAATACTCATATTAAATACTTAGAAACTGGGACGTGCCGTTTGGCGAATTTTCATGGGCACCCACAAAATAAATAATACGCTAGTCGCTTTAGGCGCGTTCTTTAATAATCTTACTTTCCTAAATTTGGGTGTGCATTTCATGCGACCCAAATCCAAATCCTAAAATGCCGAATAAAATGTGTCGAGGATCCGGGTGCATTTCATGTGACGCGATCCGAAAACATGTTTTAAACGACGTTCAATTTCATAAAAATTAATTAGAAGCGGTAAATAATTTTAAAATTGCACTATAGGATAACATGTATTAAAATCAGATCTTTAGCCAATTATAATAGTTTAAGCGACCGTACTAGAACCACGAGATCCAAGAGTTCCTAACACCTTCCCTTGGATCAATAGAATTCGTTATTCAAAATTTCTGGTTCGCAGACTCCATTCGGGAAGTCAAAATTTCCTCGATTTGGGATTCAAGATAAATCAGTAACTTGGGACATCAAAAGCCAAACATATCCCAAGTGGCGACTCTAAAAATCAAATTAATAATCCCATTTCGAATAATGCCACTTTAAATAGAAAAACTCCCTTATATATTATCTTTCGGGGTAGGTGTGTAAAAAAGAAGGTGTGACAGCTCTGGCGACTCTGCTGGGGACACGAACCCAGGATTTCGATTTAGGGTTCAAGAATTCGAGCTTAGTATAACTGTTATATTTGGCTTTATCTGATTTTCCTACATGTTCCATGCTATACGTGCTAAATGTTTTACCGCTTTGATATTTGTTGAATTGTATATATAAACTGTTACGAATCTCTTCCTCTCTCTGAGTCTTCTACATCATGGAGAAGGGTGCACTTCGTGTAGCTTCTCTTCTATTTAGAGTCTTTTTCCATTTAGAACGAGGTTCGGATAAGTTGCTAAGCCGACATAGCTTTTGTATCCCTGGTACGCTGCCTCCCTCTCGGCTCGAGTTGTCCACTTAGGTAAGCCAGGTCTAGACCAATAAAACTAGGGTTTAAACCTAGAAGAACAAAACCTCATGCCGGATCCCTAGTAGGAACGTTTATTTGCATCATGTGCATTTGACTTAGGTGACTCAACATAGGGGTTGGGTCCGTCTAGGACAGGTGACCTAAAATGAAAAGACCATCCTGATGCATTTTACGTGCTACTTATGCATTTATTTGCTCGGATTTGCATGTTGACCGGCTTGTATATAACGAGAAAAAATTGAGAAAAATAGGAGTGTTAGGACTAAGTGAGGGTAACCACTTGTTTTGCAAAAACCAATGCCCAAATAGTACCGAAATGCTGCCAGATTTTTGAAAAAAAAAGGAAAATATTTAAAAAGAAAAAAAAACATATTTTAACAAATATTTGGTTCTGACAAAACGTTTTGCCCGAAATACGCTAGTTTGATTCTCACCCGATGTGAGATACGTAGGCAACCCTCATCGGGTCCAACCTCCTTTTTGCAAAAATAGCCCAAAAAATGTCAAAATTTTAATTTTTGTCATAAATAAGATAGATGATGCCATTCTTGTTTAAAATAAGCCGAACGTCCCCAAAAAGATGCCGGAAGGCTGTTTTTACATGAACAGCCACCCTGAGTCATTTTTAAATGGATTGCGGGCACAACCCTAAAAATCTTCCTCCCAGAAGTGCTGAATGGCTGTATCTGCAAAACCAAGTCCTTGTTTTTTCTATAAAAAAAATTTGCAAAAATAGTCATTTTTTATGTTAGGTCAAAATAAGTCATTAAATCCCCTTTAAATAAATGTGCAGGATGAATATCACTGACATTGAACCCTTCTCAGTCCTGAGTGAGATCCCTTTAAAGCTCCACATGTGGTAGAATGACTTAGGAAAAGGTAGCAGAGAAATGGTGGTCAAGGTTTTGGGTGGCCTCGTCGGACTGTTGAACATTAAACCAAGAATGGATATTATTGAAGCATTGGTACCTTTCTGGGACCCAACTCGTAACGTATTCCGGTTCTCGGACTTCGAACTTACACCCAAATTAGAGAAGATTGCGGGATATGCGGGTCTCAACGGGAACCTCAGGAGTAGATATACATTGGCACCGAGACCGGTAACCCTCCACAGATTCCTGGACTTGTTGAGCATTAGTTGGGACATTCAAGATAAGCATCTATGAGAAGGGTGTTGCACACTTCATTTCTTATACCACCGATATGGCAACCGAAAGGTTTTGAGGAGCCCAACACTGGTTTGACACACGCCGAAAACAAAGATAAATGGGAGGCCCGGCGGGGATTGGCTTTCATGGTAGCTTTTCTGGGGTTCGTGATATGTCCACAAGAAGATGGTCACATAGATATTGGCCTTGTAGGAATGTTGGATGTTGCCATAAAGAAGTCTAACAGCACGGTGGTTCCCCTGATTGTGGAAGAAATGTATCGAGCTTTGACCATATGCCGAGAGGGTGTAAAATTCTTTCAAGGTTGTAATCTGTTGCTACAGTTATGGATACAGGAGCACTTTTGTCACCGCACGGGGTATATGAACTATGGTTTAACCGGGCTGAGTTGTATTGAGGAGTTTGGAACCTGGGTAACAGGTATTGAGTACCCCGAGGGCATCGAGGCTTGGCTATCATGTTTGAAATCTCTAACTGCTGACAAAATTGAGTGGACTTTCGGGTGGCTTCCCGCTACTGAGGCAGTATACACATCAGCTAAAGTACCCTATATTCTCTTGATGGGCATTTGGAGTATCCAACCCTATGCTCCTTACCGAGTCTTGAGGCAGTTAGGAAGATTCCAAACCGTCCACGGTGATGAAGACCTGAGCAAACAAGTCATCGAACTAGGCCCAAAAGCTGCATTTCCGGAAGGAAAAATCCGCCAGATATGGAATGAATATAGGTATCTTGAGCCTAAAACCATAGTGCAGGATCAGGCTAAAGGCGAAGTGGATCCCAAATACTTGGTCTGGTTTGGCAAAAGATTTTAAATTCCTGAGAGACCTGCCAAGAGGCCACATGTACAACAATTTACTGACGGGGACCAAGTATAATGGGATTGGTTAGCCAAAGAAAAGGAGTACAGGGCCCGAATAGGAGCATTAGTAAAACAGGTCCAGGATCTCCGGTTTGAAAACAGCTTGCAAGCCGCAGCCGATGAAGGTGACAAAAAGAAACTGACCCAATAGAATGAAGCTCCCAAGGCTCAAATCCAACAAATAAAAATAGCTGCTAAAAATCAAGAAAGAGTTGGTCCGACGAGAGGTTGACAAAAGGGCTGAAGAAGCAAGTCTTAGAGTGCCAGGAAGAGTTGGAGAAATCTTAAGGGAATATGGCAAAAATCCGGGCACAGCGGAAAAAGAAGATAGAGGAAAGAGCCCAATTTGTGCAAAAAATGAAAAGAAATTATGAGGGAACCATTGCTAATCTGAAAAGAAAAATGAACACCCTTGAAGATAAGGCAGCCCAGCAGGACAAAGAATTTCAGGCTGAGAGGGAACAGTGCTATAGGCTAATGGCCGAGATGGAGAAATAAATAAAGCTGTTGCAAGACCATCATTTCCACTACTCCCAGGTGTTAGAGGCCCGTAACGAGCAGATAAGCCGACTATTCCAAAAAAAGGGCCGGATCAGAGAAAGAATTAGAGGCATTGCGGATTATATTGTCATGAAATGTCAAGCAGGTGAAAGAATGGGTCGTGCCACTTTCTTTGCTACAATGATGATATTTGTTCGTCAAGTTATGAATGATTTGGAGCAGTTACAAAGGGGTCTTGCACATAGGCCCGCGGCGATGCCAAATGATGCCCCTCGGGCCCCAGGATTTGAAGCTTTGATGTATTCCTAGTTATCGAGTTTGTATTTTGTTATTTTGAGTATGTTTTTTAATTGTCCTATTTAAAAACAAATAGTCTAGTATCTTTGTAATCCAAGTTTTATTAATGAAAAATTGAAAAATCTCAAAAATTATATCTTTATTTTTGCATTTATTTGCAAGAACTACGCTTGGTCTGATTCATGCTGGGTCATGATACGTAGGCAATATCCATAAGATTCGACCGTAACCCTAAGAAAAAAGTAAGAAAGAAACGAAATATGAGGGAAGGAAATAAAAGGAAAAGCAAGAGTGGGAAAAGAAACACAAAAAGAGAAACGCCAGAAAGAAAAGAAAAATGGAGAGGAAAGAAAAAGCAAAATGAGAGAAAACCAAGAAAGCAAAAGCGAGAAAACAGAAATCAAAAGAAAAGAAACGGGAAGAATAGCCGGGATGACGCATGCAACTGTGGCAAACATGTAGACACTCATTTAACTGTATAGGTGTATCACAACCCAATGTGCGGTTACCTATCTGTTACTTGTCTCAAACTAACCGTTGTTGCTGTCAAATTTCCAGCTTAGGTTTTAGAAACAGTGGTTGGTTTTTGGTAAGCTGGCATCACATAGATATTTCACCAAATCAAAAGGAAATACATAAATGTCATCTGAAATGACTTTGCCACCAGTTCTCATCACTGAAGACAGCCCCATCTCAGGGATCCCGGCCTCGAATCTGCCACAGCTGAAGAAAATCGAATGTTACGTCTCCGAGTGATGAAGATGTGGGATGCATGGACAAATGGCAGGGAGCCTCCAAGTGCTATCCCTGGCTTTCCTGAATTGTTCCCGAGAACCGGGGATACTTCTAACATCCCCATCAGTCACTCGAATGCCCCGTCTGCTCACTTCATAGGAACGCCTTCTGAGGTACGCCCCCAGGTGTTCACATTAGGAGTAACTCCCAATATTTTTACTGCTCCACCATGCTCCGCCACCACACATCCTTCACTACCTAGGCCCGCTTTTGATCCCTAGGCCTTCACTTCCAAAATCCCATCTTTCAAGCAGATCCTCCTCAATATCCCACATATACTTACCCTCAGCCACCGCCATTTGAGCTTACACCAGGGCAAGATAAAACTCTCAAAGCTCCTAAACAAGATGAGATGGCGAAAAGAATGAGGAGCCTTGAGCAGAGCGCAAAGAACATGCAAGGTTTAAGCGGGTATAAAAGTGTTTCTTATACTGATAAGTGCATGTTCCCTCACGTGCACTTGCCCATGGGATTTAAAATGCCAAAGTTCAAAAAGTATGATGGGCATGGCGATCCCATTGCTCACCTGAAAAAGTATTGTAATCAGTTGCACAGGGCCGGCGGAAAAGAGGAGTTGTTGATGGCTTACTTCGGAGAAAGCTTAGTAGGCATTGCCTCAGAGTGGTATATGGACCAGGACGTCTCACGATGGCACATTTGGGATGATCTTGCCAGAGATTTTTTAAGGTAGTTTCAATACGACATCGACATCGCGCCAGACAGTAACTCCTTGGCAAATTTGAAGAAGAAGCCCTTGGAAAGTTTCAGAGAATATGCTATTAAATGGCGCGAACAGGCATCGAGGGTGAAACCTCCCATGGATGAAGTAGAAATGGTCACTGTCTTCCTTCAGGCCTAGGAAGCAGATTACTTCCAGAACATGATGTCGGCCATGGGCAAACCTTTTGCAGAGGCAATCAATATTGGTGAAATGGTAGAAATTGGTTTGAAAACGGGCAAGATTTTGAGTCACTCGGCCATCAGAGCAACCTCCCAAGCCATCCAAGACGGGTCTGGAGGAATGGCCAAAGGGAAAAAGAAAGAGGAAACGGTTATGGCAGCATCAGGGGCAAGAAGATACTGGGCTCCTAGACCTGTGTTTTCTGAAACAACCCCTCAATATTACTACCTTCATTCTGATATGGCTTATGCTCCTCCACCTTATGCGGTCATGAACGCTCAACCCTTCGCTCGGCCACAGCCATATGCCAATAGAAATCAACCTCCATTCCCAAGAAATCAGTCTCCCCACCAGAACCACGATAATCCTCGACCTCCGCAGAATAACTTCCGTCCTCGGGAACCACCCAGGAGACCAAACTTTACACCAATCGGTGAACCATACTCCAGTCTGTTCCCGAAGCTTGTTCAAATGAATTTGCTACAGCCCATACCTCCAAACAGGCAAAACCAGAATTACCGTCCTATCAGTGGGGTGTCCGATGTGCTTATCAATCAGGAGCTGAGGGGCATGATATGGAAAACTGTTGGACATTGAAAAGAGCCGTGGAAGACTTGATAGAGTAGGGGAAGATAGTGTTGGGGGACGAGGAGGTCTCAAATGTGACCAACAATCCTTTGCTAGCCCACAATAATGGACCTGTAATTGGGATGATCTGTGAGGATAAAGAGTTTGATCCGGCATTAAAGGCCATCATTATTATTGCTGACGCAGAAAGAAAGCCAAAGGTGGCCTCAAAGCAAGATAAAGGAGAGAAGAAAAACAAAGTCACCAAGGCGGAGCCAGAAAAGAAAGCTAAAGCCAAAACAGAAGCGATACCTCCCAAGGATGGAATTCTCTATATCCTGCGAGGCCGTCAAGAAAAGAAGCTGATTGTAAGCCCTCCAAAGAAATTGGAACTGAAAAAGGGAACACAAGTGTACGTACCCAAGCAAGCCTATGTGGTGCAGGGGATAATCAAACCACCTCGGCTGAGTGAGCCAGTGGTTATTGGACGCATACCACAGAAGCCTGTGACCAACCCTGCTGTACTGCCATGGAATTACCATTAGACGGTGGTTACGTACAAAGGGAAAGAGATCCTGGGAGGGCTTCCAGAAAATGTTCCTGCCGAAAAGTACTCAAATATAGAAGAGGTGAACAATGCTACCAAAAGGCGTTTCCCGCCTAAGAAACCTGTGAGTGCTGAGGAAGAGGAAGTTTTCTTTCAAAAGATGAAAATGGCTGACTACGAGGTGGTCGATCAGTTGCAGAAACGTCCTGAACAAGTGTCTTTACTATCATTACTGTTGAAATCCCCTGAGCATCAGAAGGTGTTAATGAAAACCCTGAATGAAGCCTATGTGCCAGCTGAAACTTCGATAGAACAACTTGAAAGAATGGCGGAAAGATTCTTTGCTGTCAATCAAATCTCTTTCAGCAAAAATGACTTGCCTCCAGAGGGAGCTGCTCACAACAAGGCCTTGCACTTGATTTTCAAGTGTGAGGGATATTATTTAAAGCGAGTCATGGTAGACGTAGGCTCGGGTGTTGATATTTTCCCATTCTCCACACTACAACGTATGGAAATCGGGACCGGAAGAATTTGTCCCAACAATGTCTGTGTGAGAGCCTTTGACGGCATCAAAAGAAATAACATCAGGGAAATTGACCTAATCTTGACCATCGGACCGGTGGATTTCGAAGTGACATTCCAAGTGATGTGTATGGATACATCTTATAATTTTCTTCTAGGAAGACCTTGGATCTATGCCACGGGAGTTGTGCCTTCTACGCTCCACCAAATGGTAAAATTTGAATATAAGGATCATGAAATCGTGGTCCATGGAGAAGATGAACAGTCGATCTATCGGGACCCATCTGTCCCATGCTTGGAAGCCAAGGAGGATAGTGAGCACATAGTCTACTAGGCATTTGAAGTTGTGGTGGCGGACCAGCATGAAGAAGGAAACCCCTGCCCTCAACCTTTCTTGTCTAATGCCTCGATTATGGTGGCAAAGGAGATGATCGGACATGGTTTCAAGCCAGGAAAAGGACTTGGAAAATCTATGCAAGGCATATCTGAGCTGGTGACTTTGCCTACGACTGAAAAATTCTTCGGGATAAGTTTCCACCCTACCCTAGATAATGTAAAATGGGTAGATAAGAGAAAGAAGGAAGGATGGGTTTTGCCACAACCACTGCCACATTTGTATGAGACCGTTTTCAAGCCAAAGTACAGTGAAGAGGAAGACGATATGGTTTTCACGGCTGAAGAAATTGAAGAAATATGTGGGGCAATGAGAAAAGTACTCTATGAAACTCACATGGTTCAGCCAGGAGAGGGCACTAGCACCGTTGAGGTATTATACATGGGACCAAGCGCCAAGCTTCAAAATTGGAAGGCTACACCATTTCCGATCAGGCGGGAGTCCCGGTAGACCTGTCCTGCTACTTTTCTGCATCCTGAGTTATTCTAGGGTGTAACTCGGATGTTTCTTTTAGTTTCTTGTCTTTAAACTCCCAATGTAAACCTGTTATCTTCCAAAATTCCAAGAAATGAAATCAATATTTCATCATTCATTTTTCTCTTTATTTTTTCTGATTTTCTTTATTTTTCTCTTTTATTTCTTCTTTTCAGTTACAATAATGCGGCTTTAAATAACATGGCATGCTTGCGGACTTCCTGCCCAGATCCAAACACGCTGTCTAATTGTGAAATAATGAACCAAGAACCGTAATATGATAAAGAAGAGGCTTTTAGGGAAATAAATCGAGAACTGGAACGATTTGAGAACAAACCTAAGCCAAATTTGAATGACACTGAGTTGGTTAACTTGGGAACTTCTGAGGAAATCTAAGAAACCAAAATAAGCATTCATACAGATAACAAAACCCGAGATGCAATAATCCAACTCCTGTTTGAGTTTAAAGATGTATTTGCCTGGTCGTACGATGACATGCCAGGATTGAGTGTTGATTTAGTGGTGCATAAGTTACCGACTTACCCCGATTGACCTCCGGTCCAGCAAAAACAAAGAAAGTTTAAAATTGACATCAGTGATAAGATCAAAGAAAAAATCATGAAATAGTTGAAAGTAGGGGTAATCTGAGTAGTTTGGTACACTACATGGTTGGCCAATGTAGTCCCAGTTCCGAAGAAAGATGGGAAGACCCGGGTGTGTGTGGACTATAGATATTTGAATAGGTCAAGTCCCAAAGACAATTTTTCTTTGCCCAACATCCACATCCTTGTTGATAACTATGCCAAACATGAGATACAGTCTTTTGTGGATTGCTACACAGGATATCACCAGGTGTTGATGGATGAAGAAGACGCAGAGAAAACAACCTTCACCACACATTGGGGTACATACTGTTACCGGGTTATGCCATTTGGTCTGAAGAATGCTGGAGCGACCTATATGAGGGCCATGACCGCCATCTTCCATGATATGATGCATCAGGAGATAGAGGTGTATGTGGATGACGTAATCATCAAGTCCCTAACTCAGGATGACCACGTTTGAGATTTGAGAAAGTTCTTCGAGCGATTATGCAAGTATGATATGGAGCTGAACCCGGCTAAATGTGCATTTGGAGTTCCATCGGGCAAACTTCTGGGCTTCATAGTCAGCATGAGAGGTATCAAGTTAGACCCAACAAAGATAAAGTCTATCCAGGATTTGCCTCCTCCAAGAACTAAGAAGGATATGATGAGCTTGTTGGGCAGATTAAACTATATCAGCCGGTTCGTTGCGCAATTGACTTCCACATATGAGCCCATATTCAAATTGTTGAAGAAAGATGCAGCAGTCAAGTGGACAGATGAATGTCAAGAAGCCTTTGACAAGATCAAAGGATATCTATCAAATCCTCTAGTCTTGGTCCCACCAGAGCCAGGGAGACCTCTTTTCTTGTATCTGACGGTATTGGAAAATTCTTTTGGCTGTGTCCTCGGGCAGCACGATGTAACTGGAAAGAAAGAGCAGGCAATCTATTACTTGAGCAAGAAGTTCACCAGTTATGAAGCCAAATATACTCTGTTGGAGAGAACATGTTGTGCTCTGACGTAGGTCGCTCAAAAGCTGAGACATTATCTTCAAGCTCACACTACCTACCTCATAACCAGGTTGGATCCTTTGAAGTACATATTCCAGAAACCGATGCCCACTGGGAGACTAGAGAAATGGAAAATCTTGCTCACTGAATTTGACATAATCTATGTCACTCGCACGGCGATGAAGACCTAGGCACTCGCAGATCATTTGACTGAAAATCCGGTTGACGAAGAATACCAACCATTGAGCACTTACTTCTCAGATGAAGAGGTAAACTCAATAGAAGCAATCTCTGAAGACACTCATGCTTGGAAAATGTTCTTCGATGGAGCGGTAAACGCCAGAGGTGTGGGAATTGGAGCAATCTTGATCTCACCTACTGGTCAACACTACCCGGCTATAGCCAGGATTCGGTTCTTCTGCACGAACAATACTGCTGAGTATGAAGCCTGTATCATGGGCATGAACATGGCAATTGACCAAGACATCGAAGAGTTATTAATCATGGGGGATTCTAATCTGATTATCCGGCAAGCCCAGTAAGAGTGGTATACCCGAGATGTTAAGCTCATTCCCTATCGGCAGCATGTGAAAGATCTCAGCAAGCGGTTCAAGTCGATAGAATTCAGGTACATCCCTCGGTGTCATAATGAATTAGCTGATGCACTTGCCACTATGGCTTCGATGCTGCCTTAGGCAATGCCTATATTGATCCTCTAGAAATCCAAATCAAGGAAAGGCATGGTTATTGTAACACGGTTGAGGCGGAACCAACCATCCAGCCATGGTATCACGACATTAAAATGTTTTTGAAAACGCAAGAATACCCTGAGCAAGCTACTGGAGATAAAAAGAGAACCATCAGACGACATGCGAGTGGTTTCTTCTTGAGTGGTGATGTCTTGTATAAGAGGACCTGGGACCTCAACTTGTTAAGATATGTTGATGCCGAGGAAGCGGGAAGAATTATGCACGAAGTACATGCATGAGTGTGCGGACCTTATATGAATGGGTATGTTTTGGCAAAGAAAATCCTTCGGGCAGGATATTATTGGATAACTATGGAGAAAGACTGTTTTAGCTTTGTCTGGAAATGCCATCAGTGTCAGGTGCACGGTGATTTGATTCATGCACCACCAACTGAATTGCATCCTATATTAGCACCCTGGCCATTCATTGCTTGGGGCATGGACGTCATTGGACCAATCGAGCTAGAAGCCTTAAACAGACATAGATTCATACTGGTTTCTATTGACTACTTCACGAAGTGGGTTGAAGCCATCACTCTTAAGTCAGTCACCAAGAAAGCTGTGGTAGATTTTGTGTATTCTAATCTTATTTGCTGCTTCGTCATTCCTGAAACTATCATCACAGACAATGCTGCCAACCTGAACAGTCGTTTGATGGAAGAAGTATGCGAACAGTTCAAAATAACACATAGAAACTCCACTCCCTACCGGCCCAAAGCCAATGGTGCCGTCGAAGCAGCAAACAAGAATATCAAGAAGAATCTAAGAAAAATGATTTAGAGCTCGAGACAATGGCATGAAAAGCTGCCTTTTGCATTACTTGGATATCGCACCACGGTGCGCACATCGGTAGGAGCAACCCCATACTTGTTGGTCTATGGAACAGAGGCTGTTATACCCGCAGAGGTAGAAATCCCTTCACTCCGGATAATCGTTGAAGCAGAAATTGAGGATAGTGAGTGGGTCAAGACTCGGCTGGAACAGTTTTCCTCAATTGATGAAAAATGAATGGCCGCGGTTTGTCACGGGCAGTTGTACCAACAAAGAATGGCCTTCTCTTACAACAAGAAAGTGTGTCCCAGGAATTTTGAAATGGGACAACTCGTGTTAAGATGCATTCTCCCCCATTACCAGGAAGCAAAAGGAAAATTCGCTCCTAATTGGAAGGGTCCATACATTATCCGAAAAATATTGCCGAGAGGAGCATTGTATTTGGGAGATATCGAAGGAAATAATCCCAAAACAGCTGTGAATGCGGATGCAGTAAAAAGGTACTATGTCTAGGGTCTCTGTAGTAATTGTTTTTGTGCAATGGAGATGACGAAGTCTTTTCTTCTCGCTATCCAAGCACTATCAACCCTTCACAAAATCATTTGAGCCGGTTATTCTACTTTCATTACCCTCTTTGGAATCCGGAAGTACTATCGAAAAAAAAAGAATAAAAAAAAAAAGATGAAAAGAAAAAGAGAAAAAAAAAAGAAAAAAAAAAAGAAAAAAAAAAAAGAAAAAAAAAAAGAAAAACCAAAAAAGAAAAACAAAACAAAATATTTTCCCTGAACTACGTTTGACTTGATTCCAAAAGGATACGTAGGCAGCCTCTCTCTAGGGTTCAGTCACACCAAAATAAAAATCCAAAGTCCCCCAAAAAGTTGAAACTGGGGCAGATGATATATTGGTTCGGCTATGAGTCCACCAAAATGGTTCCAAAGTTGTACTTCCGTCCAAAATTCTTTTTACCCAAAACCTTGTCCAAGTCCTTCTGACCAATTGGCAAAGGCATGGGAATTGAACAACAACATTATTTGAATCTGATATAGTTCAAATTGGGAGAAATAAAATGAGAGAGTCTTATCGGTGAAAACCTTCGGGCACCATAAGGCAACAGTGAGTAGAGAATTTGAAAATAAGAGAGTCCATTTGGTGAAAACTCGTAAAGAGCACTATCGGGCGATGCTGAGAAAAGAAATGAGAGAGGTCGATTAGCGAAAATCTGCAAAGGGTGCTGTCGGCCAAAAAGAAGACATCTCACCACTAAAAGAGTCCTGGCAAGGTTTCCTGGTTTTGAAATACGGATCAATGGGTTCACGAGAAGTTGGAAAGTTTGCGTGGGTCGGTCATCTAGTCCAAGAAGCATGTCATGTCCATTTGATCCAGCATGCACCCCAAGATAAGTCCTTCTTTTCCCCCGAAAGGGACGCTTCTCTTTAAACTCATATGCTTGCCTTTTGCATACTTCTTCTTTGAATCCCTTTGGCTTAACTTTGATTCCGAGACTATTACAAAGAAAAGGTGGCATGACTAGCTTTAATTTATAGGGCTTCGCCTGGCAAAAGCCAAAGAAAATACCCAGCCTCAGCGAGTGCGTCAGGCCAATCCCGAATGATCATGAATATGGATGTTTTAAAGCAAAAGATATTGAAGAAGAAAGAATAACAGGGAAAAAGGTTCTAAGAGTAGAATAAAGTGAAAGGCCAGAGCCCATGCGGGCGAGTCATCATGAAATCCTAAAAACCAGCAAGCAGCAAAGTTCTCAACGGAAATTGGGCAGGGATCAAGCAATTGAGATGATCGAGGCCACAAAACCAACCATCGTTTCAAACTAACAAATTGTTCTTTGTTTGAAAGTTACAACAGGTATAATTCAAAGCAACCACACAAGAAGCAGGTGCAACCCAAAAGAGAAAAGAAATGCGCAAGCGCTGAAACAGCTTTGTAGTAGGGAACCGACCAAAAAGGTAAGTTTCCCCCCAAATTCTTTCATGCGTTTTACTAAATAAAAAGAAAAAAAAGAAGAGAAGAAAAGAAGAAGAAGAAGAAGAAGAAGAAGAAGAAGAAGAAGAAGAAGAAGAAGAAGAAGAAGTAAAAATGAAAAATCCAAAAAAAAAAAAAATCATGGTAGCATAGGGCCCCCATTCCCTAGATATCCCGGCATAACCCGTGGACCTCCCTGGCATAACCCAAGGAGCCTTTTTTCTTTCAATCCCGGCATAACCCGTGGACCTCCCCGGCATAACCCAAGGACCTTTTTTCTTGCGCTCCCTGGCATAACCCAAGGACCTTTTTTTTTATCCCGACATAACCCGTGGACCTCCCCGACATAACCCGAGGACCCTTTCCTTGTGCTCCCTGGCATAACCCAAGGACCTTTTTTCTTTTATCCCGGCATAACCCGTGGACTTCCCTGGCATAACCCAAGGACCTTTTTCTTTTATCCCAGCATAACCCGTGGACCTCCCTGGCATAACTCAAGGAGCCTTTTTTCTTTCAATGCCGGCATAACCCGTGGACCTCCCCGGCATAACCCGAGGACCTTTTCCCTTGCAATCCCTGGCATAACCCAAGGACCTTTTTCTTTTATCCTGGCATAACCCGTGGACCTCCCTGGCATAACCCAAGAAGCCTTTTTTCTTTCAATCCCGGCATAACCCGTGGACCTCCCTGGCATAACCCAAGGACCTTTTTTCTTTTATCCCGGCATAGCCCGTGGACCTCCTTGGCATAACCCAAGGACCTTTTTCTTTTATTCCAGCATAACCCGTGGACCTCCCTGGCATAACCCAAGGAGCCTTTTTTCTTTTCTATTCCGGCATAACCCGTGGACCTCCCCGGCATAACCTGAGGACCTTTTTCCTTGCGCTCCCTGGCATAACCCAAGGACCTTTTTCTTTTATCCCGGCATAACCCAAGGAGCCTTTTTTCTTTCAATCCCGGCATAACCCGTGGACCTCCCTAGCATAACCCAAGGACCTCCCGGCATAACCCGTGGACCTCCCTAGCATAACCCAAGGACCTTTTTTCTTTTATCCCAACATAACCCGTGGACCTCCCTGGCATAACCCAAGGTCTTTTTTCTTTTATCCCGGAATAACCCGTGGACCTCCCTGGCATAACCCAAGGAGCCTTTTTTCTTTCAATCCCGGCATAACCCGTGGACCTCCCTAGCATAACCCAAGGACCTTTTTTCTTTTATCCCAGCATAACCCGTGGACCTCCCTGGCATAACCCAAAGACCTTTTTTCTTTTATCCCCACATAACCCGTGGACCTTCGTAGAATAACCCAGGGTCCTTTTTTCTTTTCTCCCGGCATAACCCGTGGACCTCTCTGGCATAACCCAGGGACCTTTTTTCTTTCCGCCCAGCATAACCCGTGGACCTCCCTGGCATAACCCAAGGACCTTTTTTTTTATCCCGGCATAACCCGTGGACCTCCCTGGCATAACCCAAGGAGCCTTTTTTCCTTCTTACCCCAGCATAACCCGCGGATCTCCCTGGCATAACCCAAGGAACCTTTTTTCTTCTATCACGGCATAACCCGTGGACCTCCTTTGCATACCCCAATGACCTTTTTCTTTTATTTCGGCATAACCCGCGGACCTCCCCAGCGTAACCCGAGGACCTTTTTCTTTCCCGACATAACCCGACCATTTCCCAGCATAACCTGGCTTCTTTCCCAAGGATACACAATCCTGATTTTATTACTTAGACATGTGTCACAACTAACTCACGAGATTTTTCCAGTGAAAACTGGGGTAGAAAAATTTCGTTCGTTTGTTTGTTTTGGTGTCTTAAGCAGGTTTGACCTCGAGGCACAGGGTTCGAGATGACTGATTGAATGAGTCTCAATCCAGAATAAAGAAAAGAAGAAAAGAATAAAAAGAAATGAGTTCAAAATGTTGAAGCAAACAAAGGTGTGGATGTCTATAAACGTGATTGAAGTCACAAGCCCGCCTGTTCCGTTTTGACACAATGCTGAAAAAATAAACAGCACCTACAACTTGCGAGCATCAAGATTTAGATCGAAGTCCACAACAAAATTAGCTAAGGCTCCAGATCAAGCTTCAAGAGATTTATAGATAGGAATCTTATAACTCATAGTTAATAGGCATAGCTAGCTTAGCTTTGATTTTTCTTTTGGTGTAATAAGGAGGTCAGTAAGCAGTAGCAGTAGCAACAACAGTGAAATCACAGCTCCCGTTAGTCCCAGCTACCAAACCTTCCAGAACTACACTGACCTGATTCCTTTACAGCCAAGGATATGTAGGCAACCTTTGAAGCAGGGTTCGGTCAGACAATTTTCAAAAATGCTTCTCATGGAGTGCCAAGCAGGCAAAAATCTGTCATGATTGCTCATTTATCTTTGCCCGAAAACCCTTCGTGTCTCCGAGAAAAGAGAAAAATTTGTGAACATGTGATTTTTGCCTCGCTTGAATTATTCCTATAGGATTCTTAGAATTAGGATTTTTTTTCTTTTATTATTTCAATGTTAGGGAATTAATTGCATGATGTTTGTCTGTTTGCATTTTTGTGTGCAATTTTAGTTGGCATAACTCATACAAAATACAAAAAATAGCACGTTAGCATTTAGAATCCAATTATATATTTTTAGGTTTATTAGTTAATTAATATTACAAAAAAGAAGAAAATAACAAAAAATTGGTCTTTTGCCTTTCATTTTTAATAGCCTTCTTTTTAAATTAGGATTGAGTTTATTTTAGAAAATTAAGTAGTCTAATTTTAGGGTTAAATTAGGTTTTTGCTAGTTTTAATCTTGCAAAGAAGAAAAATAAATAAAAACAAAAGAACAAAAGAAAACCAACAAAAGAAAAATTATTAATTGAAATGAAAATAAAAGAAAAGACATCAGGCCACCCAGTTTTGGGCCAAAAATAGAGCCCAAACCCCTCAAATCCACTTGAATTCTACCCAGGTCCAATTGTATTGCCCAGTCCGGTCCAGCAGATGATGAAACAACGTCGTTTAGGATGATTTTAATCTTGGCCGTCTATGTTTCTTGATCGGACGGTCAACAAGCCCAGATTAATAAATATGTAAGTGTCCTAACGCTACCACCCCCCTCAGACCTCCTACCTCTTATCTCTCTTACCTCTAACTCAGAGAACATATCACCACCGTCTCCCACCTTACGCCGCCGACCGGAAATCGCCTCCGCCAGCGGCAAGTCTCCGATGGCTCCCAAAAATACATCATGGCTCCCTCTCCTACTCCTTTCTCCATATCTACCATTAGTTTGTTTCGAATCCCACTCAAACTGTTCGAATAAGTGAAACCTTAGCCGCCGCCGCCGCTGTGCACGGCAGTGCTATCTCCCAAACCCTACCAAAATCACACCCCACAACTGTCTCACCCTCTTCTACCTAAAGCCCAAACTAATTTTTCCCAAATCCAACCGTAGTTCGTCGAATTTTAAATCTAGGGTTTTGGTTGCTTGACTGGTTCGAGTTTCTTAAAAGGGCCAAGGTTCAAATGGCTTCCAAAGTAATGCTATGTGTTTGTTCTTAGCAAGAACAAACACATAACATTATTTGGGGACCAAATTCGAGGTCAGTCCAAATGAAGGCCAAATCAGTAAGGTTTTTCCTCCTTATTCGATTATTTCTTTATTATTATTGAACCTGTTTAGTGATTTTTGATTTTTTTTGTTTAATTTTTGTTCTGATTTTGCTTGTGATATTTTTTGGTTTAATCCAGTATTTTTTTCCATTAGTATAGGCTTTAATTTTTACTGATTAGTTAATTAGATTTGATTTTTCTGTTTATTTTTTCAGTTGTTCTTAGAACTAATTTTGACTCAATTTGATTCATGTTATGTATCTAATTCGATTGTTAATCCATGATTGTTGCTGTATTTGTTTTACTTTAGTTTCAATTTTTTTTTTGCTGGCATTTCTTTGTTTTAGTCTCAACCTTAGGACATTAGTCTTGACTGATTAGTTTAATTGTTAGGATTTCTATTAGTTGTTTGGATATAGCTAAAAATTTCCAGCATTGGTGAGTAATTAACCATGGTCAGTTTGGACTAAGTAAAAGGGGGTTGGGTCAATTAGTATAGGTTGGTAAATTCAGAATTCAATACGGGTAATATAGGTAATTCAAAATAGGGAATCCTGCCAATAACTGAATTGGAATCCCCTAGAACATTCTAGATGGGGTTCCAATTAGAATTTTAGGAACTTAATAGTCTAACTTGGGCAACAAGCCAACAAATAAAGGACTAATTAGCTAAAACTGAAAAATAAAAGAGGGACTTAGGGGAGTAAAACAGAAATCTGAAGGCAGCCCTAGGCTTTACCTATAAAAAGGCATGCACATTGCCTTGATTAACAAGTTTGAAAATTTTGAAAAATCTCTACAAGTTTTGAAATCCAAAAATTTTGAAAAATTCAAAGTTCAAAAGATAGAAAGCCATAGAATCAGAAAACTCAAAAATTCAAATCAAAAACTCCTGAAAAGCTATTAAAATTCAAAAATAACAGCTGATCCGAGGTCAAATGGTTTAAGCTCCTTTATATCTTCAATAGTTAAAGCTTAGAGAATCCTGGAGGTTATTTTAAACTCAATTTGGGTCGATTAAGCTGGTTTTGGTGCTTATCGATGCTGTTTGCTTCAAAACATTCCTTGCTTGCCTAGTATCACTCCTTGAGCTTGAAGTTAACTCTAGGCTGCTGTTAATTCCTGTTTACTGCTGCTGATCTTTCTCGCCACTTATTTTCCTTACATTTCCAGGTACATATTTCCAAAAACTCCCTATGTACTGTTGAAATGCTGAATTGAAGAAGGAAATAAGAAGACTCGAAGCAGTATTACAATTTTCATGCAGTTATATTTGCTTGTTCTGCATTTGAAATGCTATTCTGTTGATGACTCTCCAAATTTGTATGATGAGTTATTACTTGCCTCCTGAAGTACTGTCATTAAGTAGCACATTTTTATCATCTCCTTATCAACATAACTGTGTAAATCTGATAGTCCGTTACTAGGAATTTATCGTTTGGTTAAGTCCATGACTCTCATAATTTCGTTTGAATTATCTATTATATGCATTTACTTTCATTTAAAATCAGTAGATTCATGAATTTGTGGTTTGTCTGTGGAATCAAAGGTCCAATTCAAAACATGACCTATTGGCTTGTTAGATCCTCATGATATAATACAATAATTCTATCTTAATGTATGTAAGTGAGTTGACCAAAGTAAAAGTATCATGTTTCTTTGTATTTTAATCCTAGACCTGCTGCTAACCTGGGTTTTTAATTACTCGTAATTGGAGGACAAGACAAAGGAATTAGACTATAAATTAGATCACTACTATTAGATGTTTAAATTTGGTTAAGTAAATGAATCAAATCTCTGTCAATGTGGTGTGTGGCCGTGAGAGTTGGGCCTAATGTGGTTCAGTTTCCAAACC